>JBBPJT010000393.1:0-25899 GCA_038088895.1 Xerocomus potaroensis | reverse complement strand
ATGACTGCATACTTCACCTTAAATCCCACCATCTATATCACCGATGAAGATAAAATACTTGCCACCTTAAGCAAGTTTACCAAAGGGTGAGGAGTTCCCTTCACCAAGAAGTGGTACACTAGACAAAACAACCCTGCTCTCCTCTCCACACAACTCACATATGATGTCTTTATGGAAGACTTCAGGAAAACCTTCTATCCATACAATTTCAAAGAAGAAGCCAGACAAAAAATGTTGAACACACAGCAAAACTTGAAGGATAAGGAGGAAGGATTTCAAAACTACCTGGCTGACTTCCAATTACATGCTGCTTGATCTGGAGTAACTGATGATGCCACCTTGATTGATGCCTTCACAGGAGGACTTGATCCTCAGATAGCCCAAATGATCCTCTCTATGGGGACCTTACCAGCTACCCTAGATAAATAGGTAACCACCACAGCAAAATTTCATGCTCAACAACAACGAATTTGAGCACTACAAACCGGAGGATTGATTAGCAGCAGTTTTGGATGAGCACGAGATCCCAACGCCATGGATGTTGATGCTGTGTTTCCCTCCCCAGCGAACTGTGCCAAACATCTTCAAGAAAATAGATGTTTTATCTGTCATTGTATTGGATGTTGATCCAGTAATCATTCAGGAAGAACGACAACTCAACAACCAAGGAGAGACGAAACCATACACCCACCAATGAATTCTACCAACTCCTTCCATCAGTGTCTTGCTGCCACAACTAGTGGAGGACAGAATGGTACATGACAGACCATCTGAACCACCACTACTGAAAGTGGATTGGATCAGTATATCACTACTCTTGTAGCTCAAGGAACAATAGCAGACCAGATCCACCAGGTGTTACAAGCATGCTATGCCAAGAGTGGAACAACAGGTGAAGAGATCGCCAGAGTAGAAGTGGATTTTTAAATAGGGAGAAATTTGAGTTGACAACTTCCCCTCCCTTATCTAGCAAATTGGCTATTATGTATGTGAATGGGAAAATGATGAAATCCATGCATCTCCCCCTCTCTTTTCAAAATGGTCATAAAAATGTCAACACTTCTGCACTTCTTGACAGCGGTGCCACAGGAAGTTTCCTTGATTCCACCTTTGTAAAACAGCATCGACTTCCATTGATCCATTTGTCCACTCTCCTGGAAGTGTGCAATGTAGATGGAACACAGAATAGAGAAGCCTGGATAACACATAAAATGACCCTCGTGGCAACCATCCCCGGTTGGACAGCTCCTTGGGATTTCTTTGTCATGCATCTTGGAAAAGAAAAAGCCATCCTAGGTCTTCCATGGTTACGATATACGAATCCATTAATCGAGTGGACAAAAGGAGAAGTACATCTCCCAGGCCTACCTACAAATAGATATTCTGACAATGTCCTGTTAACTAGGTTTCTCCACGTCTCCCCAGATTCCTGGATTGCTCAATAGTGGAAGAAGTGGTATCACCCCCCTCTCTCTATCGCAAAAACCATGCTATCCACTTCCCTCACATCAGAAAATGTCACAAAGCAGACCATTCTTCCTCCATTCATCTCGGATTTCATTGATGTATTCAATGAACCACAAATAGGCACTCTTCCTCCCTCTTGAGAGTTTGACCACACCATCAAGTTGACCCCTGAGTTTATTCCAAAAATTGGGAAAGTTTACTGTCTCAACCCAGCTGAACAAATAGCATGTAGAGTGTTCATTGATGAAGATCTGGCAGCTGGACGTATCGTTCCTTCAACATCACCCCAAGCATCTCCTTTTTTCTTTGTACCCAAAAAGACAGGAGATCTTCATCCTTGCCAAGATTACCACTATCTAAATGAACATACAGTGAAAAACACCTATCCTCTACCCCTCATCTCCAATCTTTTTGACAAACTGCAGGAATCATCTATTTTTACCAAAATGGACATCTGATGGGGGTATAATAACGTTCTTATTCAACCTGAAGATCGATGGAAAGTGGCCTTCATCACTCCTTTTGGCCTGTTTGAACCAACTGTGATGTTCTTTGGCTTATGTAATTCCCCTGCAACATTCCAGGCAATAATGAATCACCTATTTTGTGATTACCTGGCAGAAGGGTGGTTGATCATTTACATGGATGATCTCCTCATTCATTCCTCCGATCTCTCCCTCCATCATGAACAAACTCACAAAGTTCTCCTCCATCTCTGTGAACATAATCTTTATTTGAAACTGTCAAAATGCACCTTTGACACACCTCAGGTAGAATACCTTGGAATGATCATTGCTCACAATAGCCTCCAGATGGATCCTGTCAAAGTAGCCACGATCACCAACTGGGTACCCCCTCATTCGCTTAAGGGGGTTTGCTCATTCCTAGGTTTCTGCAATTTCTATTGCTGCTTCATCCCTAGTTTCACAACAATCGCTGCCCCTCTTCATCAACTTACATGCAAAGATCACCCTTGGCATTGGTCCCCCATGTGTGATGCAGCTTTTACAAAATTAAAAGGGATCTTTGTTACTGCACCTGTTTTAACCCTTCCAGATCTTCAACAACCTTTCGTTGTGATGACTGACATATCTCTCCTTGCCTCTGGCAGCATTCTTATGCAATGTGATGGGAATGGTGATCTTCACCCCTGTAGTTATCTCTCCTGCACCTTCTCCTCTGCCGAACAGAATTATGACATCTACAATTGCGAACTTTTAGCTGTCATCCATGCTCTTGCTGAATGGCATCATTACCTCCAGGGCACTGGTCTCCCCGTCACTATCCTTACTGACCACAAGAATCTCACCTATTTTTGCCAGCCACACCGACTATCCCATTGTAAAGCATGCTGGATGTTATTCTTACAGGATTTTGACCTCCATTTTTCCGTTCAACTGGGTACAGCTATGGGGCCTGCAGATGCTCTCTCTCGGTCTCTCTCCCTGAACACTTCCAATGACAATGTCGATGTCACTCTCCTTCCTGACACTCTCTTTATTTCTCTCATCAACGCCGCCTTACTTACCAAAATCTGCCTCTCCTCTCCTTCTGATCCCCTTATCCTCTCTGCTCACGACCACATGCGTGAGAGCTCCCCTCTCTTCCCTCATTCCTCATGCGCTGATTGGTCCTTTTCCGATGGCTGTTTGTATTCCTGTAATTGTCTCTATATCCCTTCTTCTGCTCAACATGACCTTGTCTCTTCCATTCATACTTCTCTTGCTGGCGGTCACGGTGGTGTTTTTTGCACCACTGCTCTCCTCCAACGTGACTATTGGTGGCCTGGGCTCTCCTCCTTTGTTCGCCATTTCGTTTTGGGGTGTGCTCTCTGTCAATCTAGTAAAGTGAATGTGCACCCTGTCATTCCTCCTCTCTCCCCTCTTTCTTCCTCGGCCACTCGCCCCTTTCAGCAGATCTCCGTCAATCTTGTCTCCACGTTTCCCCCCGTGGGCTCCATTGATTTGGTCTTGGTTGTGGTTGACCATGGCCTTAGTAAGGGGGTCTTTTTCATTCCTTGCTCAAAAACTGTAGATGCCACGGGTATTGCTCATCTTTTCTACACCTACATCCTTCCACATGTCAGCCTACATGATCAAGTTATCTCCAATAGGGGACCACAATTCACCTCAGCATTTGCACGTGAGCTAGCTTGCTTACTACAGTATAATGTTGCTTTGTCATCTGCTTATTACCCTCAAACAGATGGAGAAACTGAATGGGTTAATCAAGAATTGGAAACCTATCTTCGCTTATTCTGCCAAGATCAACCAACCAAATGGGTAGATCTTCTCCCTATGGTACAATTCACGCATAACTCATCGGTTCACTCCATTACTAAACAAACCCCCTTCTCCCTGATCCTCGGATATGAACCACGAGCTTATCCACCCCTCGGCAAAACATTCATCCCTGCTCTCACTGATCAACTTACCTGGTTAGATTGAGTCCGAAAAGAAGCGCTCAGTGCCCATGAAATGGCACAACAATATATGAGACAACAAATAACAAAAAAATTCTGACCATGGAAAGTTGGGGATAAGGTGTGGTTAGATGCACACAATCTCCACCAAAGCACTCCTTGGTGGAAATTAAATCCCCTACAAGAAGGACCATTTGAAATAACCAAAGTGGTTTCTCCTGTCTCTTTCCAACTCCATCTTCCTGCTAAATGGAGAATTCATAATATGTTTCATGCTTCCCTTCTTTCGACGTTTAGAGAAACTGTGGAACATGGAAAAAATGCATTACATCCTCTCCCAATGGAAATTGACGGAGATGAAGCATGGAAAGTAGAATGGATATTACAGCATAAAAGAAATGTAAAAACTCGGCGGTATTTAATCAAATGGAAAGAGTACTCCCACACTGAAAATACCTGGGAACCGGAATGGAACCTAATTGGTGCATGGACCTTACTGAAACAATATAAAAACGCTCACTTGTTGTAAGGATTATTCCCCCAACCCATCATCATGCCAGCTACTTGTAACACATCCGCTATGCCTCCTCCTTCATATGCTACTCATCAAGTCCCCACCATTTTTCCTATCCGAACCAACCTCCTACCACCTCTCCCTCATCGTCTTGTCTTTGCCACCATATTGCAAGACACCCCGCTATTCATGCAGGTGATGGAATCTCCGTTAACTGATGCTACCATACATGACGCGTGTATGTTGTTCCTAACTCTCTGTACCTTTTGCCTAGTCTTCAACACCGCTACCTCTTCTGATTGCCCCCCTATTTTGGCTGCCAAAGGCTCTATGCTGATGAGCCAGGCAAAATTGCAACTTTTAGACCTCTTATATTGTCTGGGTTTGGGATACGTAATCAATTCTCTCCCTTTTGAACTAATTGGCCCTATTGTTCGACCCTTCCTCCATCATCTTCACCTTACTGTCTGGTATGACTATCTCCATACTAATGAAGCAACAGTTACCCACCAACCTGTCGACACCCTTCCATACGCTTCTATTGTTCCCCCATCAAACATTTCCATCTCCTTCATCCTGCTTGTACCAGGGATAGTCACTCCACCAACAATGTCCCCTGTCATCCTCTCTCATCCTTCTCTCTTCCCATCATCTGACATCGAAAATATTCCCCCATTAGTCACAGTCGTTGAGGAACAAATGCCCCTTTCTATTTCCCCTCCTATGTTATCCTCGCTTCTCCATCCCAAATCTCCTTCCCCATCAGAATCCCCTAAGAAAACCAAGAAGGGCAAGAAGAAAGCTGTGATGACATATGGACTGCCCTCATCCCCCTCTTACTATCTTCAATCCACGACAAAGAAAAAGCAAACGTCTCCAACTACGTCCCAAACTTTCGTTACCCCCATGTATATCGACACTCCTGCTGCATTCTCATCTGTTGTAGAACCAGTGTGGTTTTCTCACTGTGAATGGTGCAATGAAGTGGATACCCATCTTGGGATTTGGTGCCCCATGCATCAATGTCCTTCCTGCTCAGTATATGGTGCTGGCCACAATTTACACAATTGCCCACAAGCAGCATGCATCTATTGCCAATGACAGCATTGGGGTCATCCCTGCCTGTTGTATAAATGTGGACCAGATGGATGCGATGAATGCCGTACCCTCTCTTTGGGGGAGTTATGTCCTCAACAGATTTGACGCTAGAAGTTAGATGCTAAACCAAATGACCCCGACAATGCCATCTATGATTTTCTTGACAAGGAATAAAAGAGGTAAAGGTTGGTGTCCTTTATCATACTGCAGACCTTATGTTACAATTTTCCATCATATCTCTTTCTGTATTACCTATGCTGTATTTCATTTCATTTCATTTCTGTCGTATTTCATCTCCATGTTTCATTCCCATACTATTGGACACTTTTCCCTTTCTAGGGCTATTTTGTGTTGCCCTCGTGTCCCCAAAATTCCCACTCTTCTCTCTTGGTATTCCTCATAGTATTGCCTTTCCATATTTTGTAGGCATAGCTTGGTCCATTCGCCAATCTGCGAAAGATAAATACATAGCACATGTACCAGTTGTTATGGTTTTCCATGGGACATCCTATGCTTGGTCTAGCTTGGGGTCCCTAGTCTACTGGGTTCATCATTCCTCCCATCTTATCATCCATTCCCCCTCGGTATATGAATAGTGTTACAGTTTTAGGGTCTTGACCCCTAGTATTGGGGTCATCATTAACGTCCATGGAGTTCCCGTCATCCCCTCCTTCACTCCCATCTCTCGCTGTATGACTAGTTGCCATACTAGGGTCGTACCATTATGGAAACCGTCTGTTGAGTCACAATGGCTCGACCATTATGACTCATTGTCCCGAACAGGTGTATCCTTGACCCCGTTCTTCTATGATGCCACGCGGCGCGATTCGCTGCGCTTCTATTGTCCTCGTGGCCTTCTTCACTTCCACCATGAGGTGTGCTTCTTGCTTCTAGGGTTTAGGGCTTACCCTTGGGCTTAGGGTATTTCTATACATAGCACATTAGGTAACATGGTCTGTGCATGTCCCTAGTAGGTATATAAGGTAGATACCAGTAGTGCTGGAACTTCAGTTTCAGCTTTAACTTCGGTACACCGATCTTACCGTCGGTTCCTTGCTTGTACCTTGCCTAGCTTTAGGCATTATTCAATCCATCTTCCCTTCTTTCGCTACTCCTTTGTTATGGCTTGATCCCATCCAAGAGTGACCTTCAAGACCTGAAGAGCGCGTTAATGAGTGTCGATGCCTGCAGTCAGGTGCAGGCATAACCGTAACAAATAGATGTTTCCCCTCTCTGTTGTGTCTTCTGACCTATAACTACATTTACAGTCCTCTAGGTCATGTGTATTACTTCCATGTGTATTCCACGTGTTTGCCACGAGGCTCCTTTGCTTCTACCTTGTGGCCATTCCTGTTTAGCAGCAACTTATGTGCCCCCATAACCCAGAGTTATGGGCATTACCTTTATAGTGCAACCCTCATTCCAGGGTTACGGACATTCCCTTATATAGTGCACTCTTAGCCCTTGGGCATAGGGCTTTCCTTATGTAGTGCTTTGTCAGCATGGTCTGTGCACCATAGGCTGGCAGTATATAAGTAACACTATATTGTAGTAGCACCCTAAGTTGTATCTCATTATTACCTGCCTAAGTGTGGGCTTGTAACTTCTTGTGGCTCCATCCTCATCCTGCCACCATGCCTTGAGGATTCCCAGCAATACTTCGTCATCCCAGCAAGTGCCCTTGATGACTTGTCCACCTGTCAACATTCTCGTCACCATCATCCTCATATTTGTGCTAGCGGTCCTAGCTGATATCATCTCCTTCATTGCCATCACTCTTCTAGCTCTCACCATCATTGTTCATCTTGTTGTTGTCTTCATAGTCACCACCATTAGGAGTTATTGGCTCACTATGTAACACCAGTAACAGTAAGCTAGTTCTACGCAATATCAGTGTAGTTCCTAGTCCTTCCAGTGTCACTTCTAAGATCTCTGGATTACTCTAGTGATTAGAAGGTCTTTTCAAACAAGTGTAACACTTACAGCCTGCTTGTCAGGCACGTCAATGCTTTCCTTTAGGAACTGGAATTCATTAAGGAACTTTGTAATAGGAGTAGTTTCTTGTTGCATGGCTTTGACCTTGGCGAACTCCTTCTCATTTTCATCAGATAACTTGAAGTACTTCTCAACGTCAGCTTTTAACTCTTCCCATGTTTTCCAGGTATCTTTTGTGAGCAATGTACAAATCCTCATTTGAGCATACAGCACTGCTTTTCCTTTCATGTACATCCATATTGTGGCACACCTCTCTTTATCTTCCATTAAAACAGACCATTTTTGCATGGAGACCTATAACTCAATTAGGATTCACAAATGCTTAAATGTTTCTCTTTTACTGTCCCATGTGCCGGGATTGGCAAACTTCTTATTATACTCCTTGGACGTTCCAAGGATACTTCCTTGTGAGGCCAGGGTTCTTACAGCCTGAGCCACTGCTTGTACTTCGTTTTGTACATCAGTCCATGTTACGCTCAACATGCTTGCTTATCTTCTTTTGTGGGGGTTAGGTATGGGAATGGCGTTAAAGTATTCTCCCTTGATCTCATTTATCTTATTGATCAAAGAGAGGTGATTGCCATTTTCATTTCGGCGAGTGATTTCAGAGTTTGCGTTAAGCTGAGTTCTGAGATGCGTTAACTGCAGATCTACTTCTGCGAACAAGAGCTGGAATCCCCTAGCGACATGTAGATGATGTCATACTTGTACAAGGAGGATAGCTACTAATAATAATATAGTAGTGGCCTCAAGAATCATTTACAATACTTTGCTGGTCTCTTTAAGGAATTGTATGGATGGAGAGACCTTAGCCTTTCATTGCTTAAGACCTTCCTCTTTTGTGCAGGCATTGCCTTGTCTTTGTTGTTGGCAATATCCAACAACCAATCTTGGCAGATATCTTCAACTGGATCTCCGCTTGGCCACTCAGGAACTTGTAGCTTCAGGAATTCTTTGAGCTCTGTTATCTCAAAAGGGTCCCTTCTCATTAATTGCTTTCAATGTCCCAACCTGTGTTCTGCGCTTGAATGTTGGTCAGATGGAATTCAGTTATGTTGTAAGCGTACCCGTTTACTCCAGAGAATTTCAATGGAGGGTAGACATGGAAAGATAGGGCAGGGTAGGTTGTGACCTGGACCCCAATAGTAAGGGTGTAGTTTCTTTTGAGGTACCGGTTCACGAGATAGGTTAAGTAGAACAAGTACAGGAATGCAATCACGACAATTACAGTGAGTGCACAGCTTAAGAACATGCAAGGGTTCGCTCTTTAGTAGCTGCTGATGTGGCTTCTAGCTCAGTATCCAGAAACTCTTTGATGATGAGATAGATGATTGCTAAGACAGCAAGTAAGTTAATGCTGGTCTCAACACTCCACATACAAATCTGTTAAAACTGTAAAACTCTTCCCTGTTGCAGTCAGGGAATAACTCCTATCTTTATGGCTAGTCCTTCTGAAAAATAAAACTCCTCTTTGTTACGATCAGAGAGTAACTCTCAATACTAAAGGTAGAATTCGCAAGGGGGAACCGGATATGCCTGGCTTCAGCACCTGAATATGCTCAGTACAGCGACATGACAATAACTGTGATCATGCAAACAGTGAATGCTATTGATGTGTTCTACGTGGCAGTCTCTACCACTCTGCCAATATGACTCCTAGTGCACTATGGGGAACAGCAACTTTATTCATATTTGAACCTGAAGACTTAAGTCCGCTGGACTGCTTACAGGAACATGCTAAGCACGAGGTGCAGTGTGTAGCGCTACAGTGAACAACTGTATGAATAACGTTTGTTGGGTGCTAGTCCCAGTACATGTCATGAGTGTACCAACGATCCCTGAATAGAGGGATAGTAGATGAGAATAATGAAATGGACCAAGAACTCCTAATGAGACCTCCTTTGCACAAGAGCTTGAGTGCCTCTTGAGTCCTAGGCAGATAGAATGTTGACCACAGTAATGGTAGTCTTGTTCAAGTGAAACGAAACTGAAGTACACTGGGCAGTAGTCAAGCCGATGTAAGTGGTATATGCACTAAGGTAATAGGTCAAGCCTGTGGTGGACGTAAGAGAGATGAACGAAGCTTAAGAGTCACACTTGTATAGCAAGGTCAAGGACCCTATGTGCTCAAGTGAACAAGACTGGGGAGTCTTGGTCGCTGACACTCAGGTATTTATATTACAACTATCTATGCATGGACCATGCAGTGCTACATTAATATAAGGTTTGAATCAACAAGAGAATATTACACTATTAGCTACACTATTAATATTACAGGGAATGAGTAAGTGAAAGATAAGAGCGATATATGCCATTGGCTATAGAGCATTATTTGAAATAAAGTGAGTCATGCTGAGTCATGCGCAGCAGTGAGCGACTATTGCTATTGGCTAAGGCATTGGTCCTTACCAATCTGCAGCATGAATCTCAAATAGGCTAAGTAATGCACAGCTGAGTGATAAATGCTATTGGGTGATAGGCTAAATGACTGAGTCATCAGGAGTCAGAATATAAGAATAGCCCATAGGGGCCGAAGAAGACTCATGAGTCATACCACAGCCTCACTTCATTAGAATGAAGGAGTCAAGATGAGTTAATTACCATAAATGGCTGTATAGCCTCCACATGACCCACAGAGATAGAAGTTCTGAAGTAGAAGGGTCATGTGATTGTTGGTATGTGCCTAGATGATAGATAAGGTCACGTGATCCAACCAATAAGATCCAAATAAGAAAGAAAGGGGAATACTATACCACTTTACCATTAGGATCTGCTTTAGAGTGTACACTTTGTATAACAGCAGGGTTCTACTAGGGAATGCAACCACAACCTGCCTCTTGTATAGCAGTAGAGTTCCCTAGAGAATACAACCAGGATCCGTCATTAGTCATATTCATTAGTATTGAATATTGGTGCTTTAAACTTATAGCAATGAGAATAGCTTAGTAAGCATATTATATGATGTTATTGGCAATTTTTGTAACAGTTTCAGGCCTTTGCTTCTTGAACACCTCATGTTTCTTCTATTTCCCTTGATTGATGATTGCATAGTTACTAATGACTATGACTTGACCTGACTCATGATGAGTCATTCCACAGCAGACACAGCTTGGTCTGTGTGCCATCTAGATACCTATTTCAACCATAGTGTGATGTACTTGTACTCTAAGTAGAATCTCCCTTGTATCTTGCAACCTACCAGTCAATAGATTCTTTGGTTTCTTTTGATGTTTGCCTAGCATTCTGTCAGATGATCTATTTTTGTTACGGTTTTATTACGTTTCCACCCTATTATGCAAAGAGTCTTGACGATATCCTTTTTCCTAGTCCTCCCCGCCATCCCCTACGGTATACGATTAGATCTTTCTCTTGTCTTCGTGTTCCCGACCTTAGGATAACGCTTGTCTCCTAGGTCGCGCTGTATTACGGGCAACGTGCCCTACACGTGTTTGCCACGGGGCCTTCTTTGCTTCTGCCTCGTGGCCGTTTCTGTTATTAGCTTACCTCGTGTTACGCCCAGGGTCTTGGGCATTCCCATATGTAGGTCAACCCTTGCACCAGGGTTGAGGGCTTACCTTAGATAGCGCTTAGTCAGCATGGTCTGTGCGCCATGGCTGGTAGTATAAGTAGTAGCGCTTTCCCTGTTGTAGCCCTAAGCTTAATCTCACCGTTACAACGCCTAAGTGTGGGCTAGTAACTTCTTTGTGGCTTTCTCCTCATTCCGGTTGCCATACCCTGAGGATCCCATCGCCGTCATTGTTCCATCCTCACTCCGCCGCCGTGCCCTGAGGATTCCCTCCGTCAACCTTCGTCCATTGTCGTTCCGGCATACGCCCTCGACGATCACGTCATCTACCCACCACGTTCGCCTCTGTTGCCGTCTTCGTCCTCGCAACTATCCTAGTGGACGTTGCTCTTGCTGTCGTGTCCTCAGCACTCCTCCTTACCGGAGCCTTGTATCTTGCTGTCGTCCTCATAGTTGCCGCCATTCGAAGCTACTGGCTCACTACGTAACAACAATGTTTTCGCACAAAGGTGAGATCAAGAAAACTTCTGGTGGCACCACTGTCAATGAGTGCAGATGTGTTGACTTTATGTGATCCTGATGATAGGGAAAGGGGGATGTGCATAGATTTGGTCAATTTCCCGCTAGTATACATGAGGGCCACAGTATTGGATGGAAAGGGTACCGTCAACTTAGTTCCTTTCCTCGTCATAAATCCGCTTCAACGCAGGCTATTTCTTCTGCTCCGGTTTCTTCTGGAGTAGTGCTATAACAAGCCTGCAGGACCTGATGGATTTGTTCTGGCATTGTTCCTTGTGCTACCAGGGTAGCAATATACTGATCTAATCCAGTAGTCACGTTTGTCCTGATGTTCTGTCGAGTAGAGGTTGCATTTCCTCCATTGTTGATTCGTTGGTGAAAGGGGTTGTTAGATGTTGGGTTGGAAGGATGAGGAACGGTAGGGGGTTGGTCTTCCCGTGGTCGACGTTGGTTCGTCGATCCTCCCTGATGATTACTAGAGCGACACCCGATTCAATGACATATAAAACATCTATTCTCTCGAAGATGTTTTGCTCGGTTAGCTGGAGATAGAAATACTGCGTCGATCTCCATTGCATTTGGATCTCTTGGGCGTCCGACATTAAGGGTTCCTCCAGTTCGTAAGGGGCGAATTCGTTGTTGTTGCGCATGAAATTTAGTGGCTGCGGTTACCCATTCTTTGAGGGTGGCTGGTAAGACTCCCATTGAAAGGATCATTTGGGCAATTTGGGGGTCAAGCCCTCCAGCAAAGGCGTCGATTAGGGTAGCATCATCTGTAACGCCAGAGCGCGTGGCATGTAACTGAAAATCGGCTAAATAATTCTGGAATCCCTCCTCTCTATCTTTAAGGTTTTGTCAAGTGTTCAACATCTTTCGTCTGGCTTCTTCCTTAAAGTTATAAGGGTAAAAGGTCTTGCCGAAATCCTCCATAAAGACGTCATAGGTCTTTTGAGCAGTGGGGAGAGCAGCATTATTGAGTCAGGTGTACCATTTTTTGGTGAAGGGGACGCCTCGCCCTTTCGTAAACTTGCTAAGAGCCGTGAGGATTTTATCCCCGTCCATTATGTAGATGGTGGGATTTAGCATAAAGTAGGCCGTCATGGCCATTCCCCAGCTTACTGCTTTCGATGTTTCCCCAGTAAAGTCGGAGGGCATTCCAGCCTTTCGTTCAGGGGGGTTGGGAGGGACATTCATGACTGGAGGAGGGGGTAGTGCTGGGTAGGGAGGTAATGGGGGAGGAAGGGCGAGAGGGGTGAGTGCGAGTGGTGAGGTCGGAGCGGAGGGAGGAAGATGATAAGTCGACTGGGTAGGGGAAAGGGCGATGGGGGATCCTCCTTTGTCCTCACTGGACTCTGGTTGGGGGGGAGGGGAAGGAGCACGAAAACGATATTGTGGTGGAATGGCTGGAGTGTTGATAGCGTCTCAGTGAGGAGAAGCTAGTTCTTTTGTTATGCTTTTTGTTGTCAAGTAGTGGAACATATGGATATCTTCTAGTTATTGGAGTAACCCAACAACCTTAGAAGTGGACCTGGAAGAACTAGGAACTACGGATGTATTGTGTAGAACTAGCTTATCGATACAATACATGCGCTTTGGTATTTATCCTATCCTAGAATGCGAACGGACCAAGCTATACACTTCCTGGTTAGGAATGTAATTTGTTGGGGAAACGTTTATAGGATATAGGAGTGGGAACGATGGGGGACATGAGGTAGTCAACAGATGACTAACCTGAAAGATGAAAAGCGTCCGAAATGAAATAACACCGACAATAGAAGAGACGTAATACACAAAATGAAAAGGAGAAGCAAAACGTACAAGTTCGTAACAGTCCTTTCATCATGTATGAGAGGGCAAATACCACTTGCATATCATCATCTTTATAGATTGCTTTGTTGACCAGCAGGTATGTTTATACCCTACTAAGCCAATCTGCAGCAGTGTGAGGGCTGCCATCATAGTCATCAGGAGTGTTGAGGTGAAGCTTAACAGGTTTTGAAGAGAAAGAGTATGATATCTTTAGCTTATTTCAGGGAAGGAGGAAGAGTCAGTGGAAAAGGACTAGGGTAGGAGATGGGATTCTAGGACAAGCATTGGAGGGAAAGAGTAACTCAAAGAGTTGCCAACTAAGGGTGGTCATTTCTTTGTTGAAGGGTTCTAGGTTGAGGTCTTCTTGTGCAAAAAAGGCCTTAGTATTTGTATGTAGCTTCATCTAAAGGGATAGAAAGGGTAGAAGCTCATTGTCTCTAGTAGGTACTAAAGAGAGCTGGGAATGAACAAGGAGTCTGGTTGGAAATGATGATAAAATGGGGGTGTGCACAATGGTGGTGGCACTATCTGAGATAAGCTAGAACTTTTGTTATACTTGGCCTAGATAAGGACAAGTATAGCCCTTGAAGGGAATCTAAATTGTAGGTCTTCAAGCTGAAGGTATCTATGCCTCCTAAGCCAGAGGACTTGTATTGTGGGGTTAGTGAAGCATAGTTATCCTAACAAACTACAAAGCAGAGCATTATAGAAACCAGTGGATTGATCAACATAGAAGTCAAAGAATACAAGGGAGATCTAGCTTAAAGTACAGGGTATAGTTTACTGAGACTAAATAGATATCAGAATAGTGCATGGACCAGGCTGTATCTGCTGTGAAATGGCTTATTATGAGTCAGAATAAGTCATAGCTATCATATCATGGCAACCATCAATCAAAGGGGATAAAGAGGACATGAGGTGTTCAATAAATGAATGCCTAAAATGGAAATAGTGTCCAGATCATGGGAAACAAAGGTAAGACAATAGAAAGGTTATCATAAGGTCAGAAAAGGAAAGATTGAGGAAAGAGAAAGAAACAAAGGGGAATAAAACATAACATCATGTACCCTAGCATTCTCCATCTATGGTAATTGCTGAGTTGTATTTCACATAGCTCTAACACTTTCAATGTTTTGTTTTTCTCCCTTAATTCTGCCAGTGACTCCTTCAATGGCTTCAAGCTGGACTTGAGACACTTAGCTTGAATGGCTTTGTGTTGGCATTTCTGGTGTTCCATGAATGAGGCCTGTTGCGTTCACAAGCAGAGACAGGTGACACACTCTCGGCAAGAGCTGAATTTGAATCGGACCTCAACTACGTACCACCCAATTTTTCTGGCTGCATCAACCTCATTAAAAATGTATAACTACTCATGCACACCTTGGCTTCAAATTTTAGTCTAGCCAAAAATTTCTTCACCATTTACAACAGATTTTGGCTAGAGCACATTTGTACTACTACTACTTGCTGAATAGATATATGATTTTCTACATCGTCACACAAGAGTCACGGATTTGCACGTGAGGTTGGTCGGTTTCGCATGTCCACTACCTTCGTCGGCGTAGCCGGTGAATGAACCCTGGCCCGTTTAGACACCAGGTTTAATCCCCATGTCGTTGTCAGCGTTGAGTTCCCTTCTTGCAGAGAGAAGCGACTTCTTCTCTGAAAACTTGGACCTGGGATATTATGCACTTTTCGTTTTTCTGAATGTGCTTCGCACGCTATTGATTGCCTCTACCAACACAAAGCCCAGTTGGAACCCATCTTTGGTGAGCGCCACGGTCTAAAGTTGTCTGTACTACGTTGATCATATCTGCACATTTCCCCTCGACTGGAACGACGGCCAGGTCCGGAAACGAGGTCACCCTGCATGAGCATCCAAACGTTGCTCATCGAGTCCGCATCGCTCTATGCAGCATGGTCCATCCTGTTCATAATTTTTTTGTGTCCTGGATAACCCAGCACCGATCTTTGTCTTGGGGACGATGGGTCAGGCCCAGGTACGTTGCCCGTATTCACATAAGACTGCGTTCCCCCCCTCCTTTTCGTCCCCCCTCAAGGCTGGGTATTTTCATGGGCGCTGATCTAGTTCCTGCCAGTACCCCTGTTGATCGTTCTCTGGACTGCATGCGGAAAGGCATGGAGCAACGATACTACCTATGAGGAGAACATGGCTGGAATCGAGAGCTCAGTTGACGGCAGCACTGAGAGCGCCAATGGAAGTGGTTCGGACGGCACCCGTTCACCCAGACAAGGCCACAGCGCGTGTTGGGCGAGTCTAGCATTCCGGATATCGACTGGTCTCGCGAGAGCCAAAGCAGCTCGTCGACCACTGTGATCAGCGGTGGTAATGAAGGGAAGCACAGTGGTGATGCTGATAGTGATACTGTGATAGTGGCGGTGCCGACAGGGACGTGGTGGGACTGGAATTGTACGGATCTAAGTCGTCGGGCATCACCATTCATGTAGTCGCTCGATTGACTCTATCATCCCCACTCCCCAAACAAGACATTCGTGTTACTGTTCGAGGGCATTCAAAGGGGCACCAACGCGTAACGGTCATCATTGTGAGCGCATCCACAATCACTGGAATCCACGCGCATTTTAGGGCTCTGGTTAAAAGTAGTGCTGCACAATCTATGGTCGACAGTGCTCAAACCGATCGCTCATGCCTTTAACACGATATTCAGCTTCCTCTCGGATCACCATCTGGTGGTGCCCGACGTCGAGATTCACAAAGTTGCCGTTCCATCCTTCAGGGCTGCATTGAAACGAGCAAATGAACATGCTCAATCTATATCTTTCGTCTAATGTGCCAGTGCCATCTTTTTCTGCTCCCGTTCGTGCACACAACCGGATTCGTGGTCCGAAGTAGCAAATCCGATTACGTTCATGGCGGTAGTTCAGAGGAGACCGAGCACAGGGACGAGGTAGAGTCGAACATGAATTCGCGATGAGACAGGTATCCCTCGACTTCCGGCTGTCACATCCGAAGTTGCTACTAGCGGCGATGATGCCGTACGGGTGCTTCGCGACTACCGCTGTGTCCATCTGGCTTGTCACGGCTCCAAGCACGTCGCAGAGCCATTCGAGTCGTGGTTCGCGAATCGCGATAGATAACGGGGAGCGGATCCAGGAGAGGATCATCCAGGAACAATACACGGATTCACAGTTCGAGTTTTTGTCTGCCTGTCGTACTCGGTCGGTGACGCATCGACCCTGGACAAAGTGCTGAATCTCGCAGCTGACATGCAGTGTACGTGGTTCAATGGGGTGATCTGGACGCTGTGTAGGATGGATGATGCAGATACGCACATGGTAGTGACCGGATATTATAAGATGTTCAGACAGTCAGTAATCCGGTTTGAGAATGAGATGGCCGGAGAGGTGTCGTTAGAGAAGCGGATCGTGTTTGCTCATATCGGCGTTTGAGCTCTTTACTTTCATTTCATTCACGGATTTGCGTTTACTGATTTTCCTCCTGGATATGTTTTTATTTTGATGGACTGTGACACGCTGGATTTAGCCTACCGAGAACTGGTCAGTGTTTAGATTTGAACCTTTCCTTTGACAGGTGTTGTTGTGCACGATACCGGGATCATGTATCCCTTCCTTCCTTCGTTTCCAGATATGCCTTGGCTCCCAACAGACAGGATTGCACTCAGCCGGGCGACTCCGATCCACAGGGACTGCGCGACAACGCGTACACTGTACGAAATCCTAGTTGGACTTTTTGACCGAGTTCGAGAAATGGCTTCTTCGTTCTGTCCGATGTGTCAACCGGGAGATTTGCCGTGTAATAACGAAAATGTGGACCGCCGGGGTCGATCCACGGCTGAAAATAAAAGAATCAATCAACATTGGCGAGGTCACAGACGTTTGGAATTCTGGGGCAGCGGACCTTGATGGGCCCACGGGACAGCTCGACCGGAATGTATGGATCAAGTGTACTAAGCCCGCGCTTGTGGACCTGAGGTGGGTACGCCATACAAGTCAGGTGGAGCATCGTGGATTGATAGTAGCGTGACGCGCCGACGACCAACGGGAGATAGGATAAGTACTGCGCCTTCAATGCACGCTAGATCAGTATTGCTCTTTCAGCAGAGAGCCGATCAACGGTGGTCCGTCCGGGATATCGTTGCGACCCGTCCATATTATCAGCGGAGCTCCGTCTTCTGCTACTTGCTCTGATAAGTAGTAAATGGAGGAGTTATCGCGTTTGTCAAACTTTTACTGCGGGTAATGCGTCAAAGATTATTAAGGCAGTGAGCTGCAGTATTTGGACGTTGACATCCGTCGCGGGTCTTTTAACTGCTACGATCAATCAATCGGCGCCCGTCGATGCTTCAATTATGGCAGGGCCAGACTCTACAGTCTCCTGAGAATGCTACTGGGCCTAGGTCCGTCGTCCTGATGCCTCACGTTCCGAAATAACTGAAAATGTTTCCATTCTAGATAGCATATGCCCAAGAGAGCGTCTCGATCTCCTGCTCTCGATCCCAGGCTTGCCCTTAATACCGTCTCGCATATCGGTCAAGATTGGTGACCAGGTAGCTCGGAATTCACTCTGCATTGTTTAACAAACAAAAACATATATTTCTTCCATTGTTTCCAAGGGAACACGTTCGTAGAAAGGTGAAATGGAGAAAATGGTATTGAAGGAAAGAAAGCAAGACAGGGATCCTCTTTACTATCCCTCAATATCACTCCAAAACTCCATTTGTGGTTTTCCAGTGTGCTTCTTCAATAGTCGGTGCCTATTGTTGATGTCAGCTAGGGGTCAGAGTAATTTTTTCCATAAGTGACCCGTTATACCCCCACTACCATCACCAGTAGGACTATTGACACGTTTCTCTAGATTTTGCATTGTGTTAGTCGTCCGACCTTCTTGAGATCCATACTGTACTGACCTAAATCAAAGCCCCCGGCAACGGGGCTCGCAAGAACTGAGCTTGCGAAAAAGAGGGAGAGCAGCGCAGTGAGGTAAAGAGATGCGTTGAGTTGCATAGTGAGTACAGGTCACTTTCAATGAGGGTCTGTATTCTGGCCTTCTCAGTGCAAATTTCGATCCTTTTTATACACATCCAGCCCCTTCATGGCGCGTCACTAGTGACCTGGCACCATCCAAATTCTGAAATCACACTGAAAATGCCAGGGGTCTTATCGCACCTGATGCTTGAAACAACTATGGATGCTCTGGCACAGTTGTTTCAGTCTGGCATATTCTACTCACCCATTAAAAGAAGATGAAGAGTAATCTGAAAAAGGAAATCGAAACCGTTGTGGCTTTTGGTGCGGGTCAGATTTCGAACATTCACGAGGGCTCTATGAATGTTTGCAAGCCGTCCCAAACCAATTTCCTTGGGCTAGGATTTCTTACTTTCTTGGTATTTTCAAAGTGACGGTCATTTTTCGGAGTTAGCTTTCTTACGGTGTCATTGAGCTACAAGCGTTGAGCGATAAGATGACATTCCAGTGAATGGATCTCCACTGACACGTCACTTCCTTTCTGGGAGACACGTGTCATCACACATGGTGTCTTGCGCCTAATTATTTCTTTCAAATTTTAGGCTGTCCCTGTCCGACCCACACCCATGAAGGGTATTGTTACTGTTGCAGTACGCCCTAAGGTACTGGACATGTCGTATCCAGATTTCAGGTCATTTTCCAGATCTGGTTTTCCGCATCCTGCCACGGAATCCATACCATAGCTTGCCAGCACTACACCTCTGAAAAAGTCCACCGACATCGAATTCCTCATTCGATTTCTGAAACATAAGCTACTGTAATCTTTCATTGATGATGTCTTACACGATGCCATGCTTCAGGTAGTGAGTTGAGGTGTACCTAAAAGGGTCAGTGCAGATTCAAGGATGGCGCAGGACAGTGTTGAATGTTGTTGGATAAGCGAGTCGTAGGGGAAATTGGCACCAAGTGATGAACATAGGATTGCTGGGATGCTATGAACTAAGACAGGTCATGATAAGCCCCCTTTCGTGCTACACCGGAGGCTGGTCTCAAGTGCTTACTCTTGCCCTGACAGTAACCTCATGCCTAATGGTGGACTCTACTACCAGATGCTGCTGTTGCCACTGTTGGAAATCCAAGCACGCGCGCAGTCACGACCGGCATCGGGCCGACGCTATTACCGGAGAGCGCGTGGACGACCACTGCGCATCGACGTCATATCGTATGAACTGAACGTTGTTTGTCTAACCACCGATGCTAACGAAGTTTGGGTGGAGCTTTAACGTTTAACGTTCAGTTCCGTGTCGGGATGGATCTGCTTGCCGCTACCGGATGATTGCTGTCAGCTCACAAACACCAGGCCATATGAGTGGTTGACAGAAAGACATTACATTGATCTGTATTGTAGTGCATCCTTATTTTTCAGTGACATGCTTGATTATCTCCGTCGGATGCCCGTGGTGGACGGCGCACTTTCTCAGTTGCACTTTCTCATGGCGTCCTTGGACGACGGCAAACTCCGTTGTACTACTCGCACACTCCGCTGCTACGCCGCACGACAGGGGACATCTCCGTGACATGGAGTGACGGCCCTTCTAATTTTTGGGCGCCGAACCATGCTCCAATCGCTGGTCGCAGTTTATAGGAGATCGTAAATACGAAAGAAGGATCATCTTGCATCCCAGCTATCCTCCGTTTCCCTCATTGTGTCACTCGGCTCTGTCGCAAAGACTTCTCACCCCCATTTCCGGGGGCTTCGATTCAGGTCAGTAAAGTATGAACGTCAGATGACTAACACAATCGGAAAATCTAGAGGAATGTGTGCCGGTGGAGGCAGTGGGGCTCTCATCTATCAATTGTTGAAAAGATTACCGATCCCTAGCTGAGATCAACAGTGGGTAGCGATCCGTGAAGAAGTACTCCGGGAAACCACGAACAGAGTCTTGGAGCAACGTTGAGAGATGAAGAAGAGGATCCAAGTCTTGATTTCTTTCCTTTGCTACCATTTTCTACATTTCACCTTTCTATGAACCTGTTCCCTTTGAAACGATAGAGGGACTATATGTTTCCCTTCATTAAACCATGCAGAGTGAAGTCCGAGATTCCCAGTCATCCATCTTGTCCGATACGCGAGACTGAAACTAAGGGCAAGCCCGGGATCAAGTATTCTGGGAGGATTGAGACTCTCAGGTATATGCTACCTAGAATGGAACTAGAACGGAAACATCGTCAGTTATCTCGGAACGTGAGACATCAGGACGAACCCGGCTCCAGTGACATTCTCAGGAGACCGTAGAATCTTGCCCTCTTCATGCCATAGTTGAAGCATTGACGGGCGCCAATTGTTTGTGGCGGTTAAAGAACCCGCGACGGATGTCAACAAGTACCACAGCTCACTATCTTGATAAGATAGTATCCGCCGCGGCGGAAAGCCGACAAACGCGATAACGCCCTCATTCACTACGTATCAGAGCAAGTAGTAAAAGACGGAGCTCCGTCGATGTCACATCAGGAATTTTACAAGAATCTATTTTAGCTAATTTTGACTAATCTCAGCTACTTTTGACTAATTTTGACTAATTTCACTCAAAATTAGCTACAATTAGCTAATATTAGTCAACATTAGTTGAAATTAGTTGAAATTAGATTTTTGTAAAATTCCTGATGCAATTCTAACTGTGAGTGAGAGCAGTAGCTGTTCTAGCATACAACAGCGCTCTTTTGGAAGGCACAGCATGTTCCATCCTTGCTCCATTCTCAAGAAAAAATACTGGATTTCAGAATACAAAAACCCCAATGGGGCACATTGAGATGACTTATGGACCACAGATGACAATGTTCATCACATGTTTCTACCAAAGACATGGGGTCGATTAGAGATTGACCAAGCTAATGCACTTCGCCCTGGAACATTGAGGACAAACTGGCAGCCACATATGTACAGAACATATCATATCTCCTGTTGGTCGTCGGTGTGTCACACTATTAGTCCACAATGCTCCACCCGACTTGTATGGCATACTTGTGGGAATACAGGTACCGATTGGGGAGCATGTGACTAAAGATAAACTCAGTCATGTGCATAATGCAATGGACTAAATGTATTCACCTAAAGATAAACTACATATGAGTAAGCATTAAGTAGATATGAATGAAAGATAATCAACTCACCTTAGTCATGTGCATGATGCAACAGACTAAGGTGTTCTAGTACAAACAGAAACTCTTATATACTACAGTAGCTAAATTATATGCTAAATAACTGGGTGTTTGAGTACCCAGAATCACACTGGTATATGATGGAATGCACATACATGAGAATGCTACAAACATAGCCCATATGATATGACGTCAATGCACTGTGGTGGCACTCTCGTCCATGTGCTCTCCGGTAATAGTGTCGCTCTGGTGCTGGTCATGACTGCACATGCGCTTGGATTTCCAATAGTACTCACCTCAGGTCCACAAGCATGGGATTATACTTGATCCATATGTTCCAGTCGAGCCATCCCATGAACATATCAAGGTCTGCTGCCCATGAATTCCAGATGTCTGTCACTTCACCAATATCGATAGATTTTTTTTTGGTTTCAGCCATGGATCAATCCCTGCATAAACCCCAGCAGCCTAGACTTTCATTATCACATGGCAAATCTCCTGGTTGATACCTCAGACATAACGAAGAAGCAACTTCTCCAACTTGGTCAAAATGTCCAACTTGGATTTGATATAGTCCACACATATGTGTAGTCACAATCCTTGTGGATCAGAGTTGCCCAGCTGAGTGCAGTCCTCCCCACCATTTCCACCCTTACTGCTTGGCATCCCCAACATTCCACTCTAGTTATAGTATAGCTTGGTCCATTCACCAAGACAAGTAGTATAAATACCTTGTGCTCATGTCCATGTACTACTAAGCTAGTTCTATGCAATACAATGTAGATCCCCTAGTTTCCAGTAACACAACCCTAAGGTTATAAGCTTGCCATTTGTGACTAGGCATTCACCCTTTCTTCCATCTTATAAGACATCTTCTTGTCTAGGTTTGTTGGATAAGCAAGCCAAATATAGTAACTAAAGCACATGGCTTACAGATATACCTTAACAAGATGATCATACAAAGGCAATTGCTTAGTAAGCTAAGGAGAGATCTCCTATAGTGACTCCTAACAGTACACTGTATAAAAATAAAAATAAAAAGTAGAATATGAGAAGATATGATATGTCTCTTGCCCCCCATTCTTTCTCAACCCAGAAGTCCTAAAGTCCTGCTTGTTTACCTTACCAATCCTTTCCCATGCTGGTAACCATTTGTCAGGTTATGAGCCCTGTTCAGCACATCTAAACTATTATCAACTACTGTTCAATCATTATGTCTACTCATGTATCACCTGATCTGCAAGAACCATCTACATTTATACAACTACCACTGCCAACTCTACCAACATTTTCTACCTTATTTGCAGGAACTTCCAGAATATCCCAATCTGGAAATTCTCACATCACTTCCAATGTTGCCAATCCTGTACCTGCTATCACTTCTACTGCTCCTGTTGTGGTGCAATCATCCATGGCTAGTTCAAATATTGAGAAGCTATATGATGGTAACTGGTTCACATGGAAGATGCGAATCCAGCTCATACTTATGAAAAAAGGGGCATGGAAGATAGTTCAAGGGGTTAGTTAGCCTCCAGATGCTCAAACTGATCCAGCCACCACTGCTATCTGGCAGGATCATGATATTACAGGTCAAGAATTAGTCTTGATGTCAATCAAAGATAATCAAATCTACCATATCTTTGATTGTACCTTGTCTGCTCAAATGTGGGAGAATCTATGCAAGGTACATGAGCCACATGGTTCCCAATCCATCATCTCCACCAAGTGCAATCTCTACAGCAGAGAAGTCATAGAAGGATCTCCTATAGGTGAATACTTAAACCAGATAAAATCAATATGCAATAGTCTAGCCAATTCCAAACACAGAATAAGTGATGCAGAGTTCAAAGGTATACTTATCTCCAAGCTTCCCACAAGCTGGGAAGGCTATGTAATGTCCTTTCTAGGATATCAAGGAGGCTTACATGGCAATCAGAATGCACAATCTATGAGTGTTCACACCCTTTGTTCTCTCTTACTTGAGAAAAAAGACTGATGAAAGAAGAAAAAGAAGGGGACCAACACTGTCTACAAGTTCCAAGGCAGTCATGTTACTGCATCAGGCAGTCCTAAATTAGGCAGGTGTCATATCTGTGGGTGCATCATTCATGTCACCAATTGCTGCTGTTTTCGCAGCCAAGAAAAATGCAATTGCTGTGGCAAATTTGGCCATAACAAGATTGTATGCTGGCATAACCCTACCAATAGAGGAAAGGGGCAGGTCACAAAATATGTGAACCTGAGAGAATGGAAAAAACTCAAGCCAAACCTGAATAGGCAAGAGTAGGCAAGTATTGCAGCCATGGAAAGCTTAGATGACAGTGACACCATGTTGGGAAAGGCATTCACTAGCAAAGTTAAGGTATCCAAATCACATGTATGAGTAGGCAATGACAATGATGAGGCCAGTGAGGCTGAGTTTTCTGCTTACTCATGGATTGCCAACTTAGGTGTAACAATACATATATGTGCTCAATGAGAAGCATTCATTGATTATTGTGAATTGCCTACTACAAAACTCATACAAGCTTTGGGGAATCAGTCTGTTGCTGCATATGGGCATGGAACTGTAATCCTTAAAGGGCAGGTCAAAGATCGCCATACAAAAATCCATCTATATGACACCTTATACATACCTGATGTGCATGAAAATTTACTCTCACTCTGTTATAATTTTGCCTGCACCTGCCTTGAGACACTCTTTCTCAACATCACTACACCCAAGGTCTTGAAGAGCATACTTGCTGGGATCAGACACATGGGGAAACATCAAGAAAATGACATGGATTGAGACAAGAATGCCTATGCTAGGCAAGGTACAGGAAGGGATTGAAGTTAAGGCTGAACTTAGGGTTCAGCTATCACTAAGTACTACCTTTATATACATACTAGGATTGAGCACAGACCAAGTTACCTAATGTGCTACATATGGAAATACCCTAAACCCAAGGGTAATGTTACAATTTTGCATCGTTTACTTTGCTTCTTTTGTTGTTCCTGCTGTTCTTTACATGCTTCTTTTCATTTCTGTCAATTCCATCTCCATATTTCATTTCCCAGATTACTGGATGCTTGTTTCCTCTTCTAGGGTTATCTCAAGTAATCCTCGTGTCCACAATATTCCCATCGTTATCCCTTGGCATTCCCCATGATATCGTCCTTCCTTTAGTAGTAGGCATAGCTTGGTCCGTTCGCTGTTTCCTAAAGGATAAATATGTAGCGCATGTATTAGTAATGATAAGCTAGTTCTACACAATATCAGTGTAGTTCCTAGTCCTTCCAGTGTCACTTCTAAGGTCTCTGGGTTACTCTAGTGACTAGAAGGTTTTTCTGTCAAAACATGTAACAAAAGAACTAGCTTCTCATTGCTGAGATGCTATCAATGCTCTAGCCATTCCTCCCCGATACCGTTTTTGTGTTCCAACTCTCTCTCCTCCTCCACCCAACTCTGAGGAAAAAGGGTCTCCTATCACCCTCTCCCTTGCCCAATCCACATACCATCTTCCCCCTTCTGCTCCACCCTCCCCATCCCCCGCCCTAACTCCCCTCGCACTTCCCCCTCTCTTACCCTTCCCTCAACTTCTTTCCCCTGCACCACCTCCAATCATGAACATACCTGTTAACCCCCCTGAACAAAAGGCAGGAATGCCCTCTGATTTTACAGGGGAAACATTGAAGGCAGTCAGTTGGGGCATGGCAATGACAGCATACTTCATGTTAAACCCCACCATCTATATCACCAATGGAGATAAGATACTCGCTGCGCTGAGCAAATTCACCAAAGAATGAGGTGTTCCTTTCACCAAGAAATGGTACACTTGGTTAAACAATCCAGCCCTTTTCCCCACACAACTAACCTATGATGTCTTCATGGAAGACTTTGGGAAGACATTTTACCCCTACAACTTCAAAGAGGAAGACCGATGAAAAATGCTTAATACTCATCAAAATCTAAAAGATAGGGAAGAAGGATTTCAGAACTACTTAGCTGACTTCCAACTACACGCTGCCTAGTCTGGGGTAACTGATGATGCTACGTTGATCAATGCCTTTGCTAGAGGACTTGATCCACAAATCATGCAGATGATTCTTTCCATGGGCACTTTATCTGCCACCCTTGACGAATGGGTAACCACAGCAGCTAAATTCCATGCTCAACAACAATATATCCGTGCACTTCGCACCGGAGGATCACTCAGTAGCCATTTGAGTGGAAGAGCAAGAGATCCCAATGCCATGGATATCGACACTGTCTTCCTCTCCCCAGCAAACCATGTGAAACACCTCCGAGAGAACAAATGTTTTATATGTCATCATATTGGATGTTGATCTAGTAACCACTTAGGAAGGACAGGGTCACAATGACCAAGAAGAGATGAAAACACACAATCTACAAACCCCCCCCCCCCCCCCCAACACTAA
>JBBPJT010000392.1:0-25912 GCA_038088895.1 Xerocomus potaroensis | reverse complement strand
GTTCAAAGGTTAACACTGTGGCACGGGTTTACCTTGACAAATGTAGTCTTTCCAGTGCCACCGTCACCGACTATGGTACGTTGAGAGGACACATAGCGAAGGTCGGAATAGATACAGCATTGAAAAGTGACAAAGATTGAGAGACGCGACATCGATCAAGGACAAGAAAATCAGTGCGTTAGAAGTCAACATACGGAGCTTGAGCATACCGAGGACAAGTTTGAAGGTAGGAATTCCCGGATCAGACATTTTGTGTGGAACTACAGTGCTCTATGCGGGCAAGCAAGAGAGAGGCAAAACTGAACGAGGTCAACAACAGAAATCAAGATGAGATAAGGTTTTCCATACGCCCGCTGGGAGCTATTGTCAAATTTGGTGCAGCTGAGCTGACCAATGCTACATCACGTGACCAATACTCTCAAGCTAAACTCTTTGCCTGCACCGAAACTGTGATGATCTGGTAAGGATGCCCGAGTCCACAGAACCAGGAAATGTCAGAGGACGCCCACAAAAAAGGATTCGTACCTCAGAAACGCTTGACCCGTCGAAACATGTCCGAAAAATATCGGGAAGCACCTTGTTTGCACCGTTCCGCGCACTTGGTCTAGTCACGAATCACTTACCATTTTACTTGCAAACTCGTTCTCATAAGGGGGCTGCAGACGGTCCACGGATACACCTTCTTACTTGTCTTGGAAAATCATGGGCACTATGGGAGGGAGGAAGGATGTCTTTATTATTTGTTGGTGGGTAGACACTTATTCGAATCGGTAGTTCTCTCTTAGGGTTTTTTCGGTACAGGTCCAGAGGAGCCAGATCCGATCTCAAGCTTGGTGATGGAGGGGGATGCCATCTGGGCAGCATCCGGTGTTCATGTTATCAAATATCTTCGAGGAAAAGAAGTATGTTTTTCCTCCATGTCCATAATTTTCATCGATGAATCTATGTAGGTTGCTCGGGCAACAAACATGCTTGGGACCTCACTCGTCTCTATAATTATATTTGGGTCTTTCTTGCTTGCGTTGTCAGAGGATGGTGGCCGGATGCTTGTTTGGGACGTCTCGCGTGACGGTGAGGATTAGCTGCCGAATCCATTCCCTCAGATCCCTGATCTTTGTTCTAGAACCTTCATTCTCCTTCATTATTCAGTTTGATGTCGGGTTTACTGCAGTTATGGTGCTCCACCCCGCAACTTACATAAACAAAGTATTGGTAGCTAGTCGGGAGGGTGATTTGCAGCTGTGGAACGTGCGAACTCAGTGAGTGCCTTTGTCCATGTACTTTTGCTTTCTACATGCATGCTGGTTTCAGGACGTGTATACACAAGTTTTCGAGCTCAAGACTATTAACTGCACGAGGGTTAGCAGATCCGACGTCTATCACAGCATTAGTACAGTCTCCCGCCATCGACGTGGTAGGCATAGGTTACATGTCCGGTGAAATATCTGTATATGACATACGCACCGATGAGAGGTTGATGAGAATGTTTATGGAAGGTAGTGCGGTTAGGGGATTGTCGTTCCGAAGTGGTTCGTACCCCGCTTTTACATATTTCCATTTCCCTCGTTCATTCCTGCGTAAGATGGACACCAAGTGCTTGCCTCAGTGTCTTCTTATGGGCATCTAGCTCTCTGGGACTTGAATTCTGGTGGTCGTCTCTTGCATTTCGTTAGAGATGCTCACAATGGAGCCATATGTGCGGTACAATGGCTACCCGGCCAACCAATTTTAATAACATCTGGTGAAGATAATTGTGTCCAGGTATGGCTTCACACATACGTATTCCGGCCTTCTCATTGTGGACTAGCAATGGTTGTTTGACTCGCCTACGGCAGCGCCGCGGTTGCTCAAATCGCGGTCGGGGCACCATGCTCCGCCGCACCTGATTAGATACTATGGGGAAGATGGTAAACAGTTGTTGACCGCCTCTGTGGATCGGAGCCTGCGGTATACATCCGTCGTCCGCGACTCAAGGTCGTTCGAAATGTCGCAAGGTAGGCTTGAATTTGCTACAAGCTAGGGAGGATGTTGATATTAGGTTCTCAACAGGTTCTCTTGTCAAAAAAGCCGCCGTGCTTTCTAAATCTCTAACGTCATTGAAATTTCCGTCCATTACATCTATCGCCCATTCGACAATGCGATCAAAAGACTGGGACGACGTACTCACAAGTCACAGCGACGAACCTCTAGTTCGCTCCTGGACGGTGCTTAATAAACGTCTGGGGAAGCATACGTGGAGTTATGTCGATGGTGCCAAACGAAAACCTGCGGATGGTTTTGTGAAGGTATGAAATATCATCTACCACAAAGCTATTGCTCAAAGTCTGCATAGTGTGTCTGTGTCTCTGCTTGCGGAAATTTTGGCATTGCGGGTTCATCGACGGGGGAAATCCACATGTGGAATATGCAATCTGGCTTAAGACGAAAAACGTTCAAGGTAGGACCCTGTCCCCAGACAGTCGTGAAACCGTTGGATGCTACTTCCAAGCCGAAAACCACCGAACGAGGTATTACTGGATTAGCAACTGACGCTTTGAACCGCCTCGTTGTTGCGGGTACATCAGATGGTACTATCAACGTAAGCCCCCGTGATGACACATCCCCTTTTAAGATGTTTATCAAGTGTGGAACAGTTCTTTAATTTCCACACTACTCGACTGGACTATACGTTGATGTTACCCTCGCCCGCTCTTTCCATGGTTCTCCACCGCCCTTCTGGGCTGTTGGCTGTCGTCTGTGGTGACACGACAGTGCAAGTTGTTGATATCGAAACAAGACGGATAGTTAGAGAATTGGCATGTGGTTCGCAATCCCGAGTCCTTGACATTGTAGGGACATCCGTTCTAATCTGAGGTTATCGACACTCATGATTTCCAGGCATTCTCACCCGATTCTCGGTGGATAGTGTCAACATCGTTTGATTCCGTCATACGAACATATGATGTACCGACTGGCAGGTTAATTGACGCATTCCGCACACCAAGTATTGCCACAAGTATCGCATTCTCCCCCACGAACGACTTTTTAGCAACCGCCCATGTAGATAGTGTCGGGGTGTTCTTGTGGGCAAATAGAGCACAGTTTGCAGAAGTCACCTCTCGGGTAGTGTCTAAGAAAGATATCGTAGACGTCTCGATGCCCTCAATGCAAGGTGACGCCGAGGACGATGGTACGCCTCGGCTAATTATCATCCCTGAGCTTATACATTTTCCTTAGCTTTGGAAGCGTTAACTGGACTAATAATAGAAGACAAGCCTGTAGATGTCTTCTCCACCCCTTCCCAACTGGATGGGGAGCTTGTCACCATGACTCTCCTCCCTCGATCACGGTGGCAAGCATTGTTGAACCTAGAAGTCATCCAAGTAGGTGTGGAAGTATCCTGACCGTGACTTAAAGCTGATTGGACGATACCTGCAGCAAAGAAACCAACCAGCAGAACCACCCAAAAAGCCTGAGCAAGCTCCCTTCTTCCTCCCTACACTGCCCGGCGTTGAACATCGTTTTGCTATCGAAGAAAACAAGGAAGAAACGACAAAAAAGAAGACGCATCTGGACAAGTCTATGGCCAGATCGAAGAGCATTTTGCAATTAAAGTTGGCGGAATTGGAGAAGAAAAGCGACTGTCAGCACGCGCACTTACTCTCTTACGGCCAGATGCTCATATTTTTATTGTAGCTGGGGACGATGTTTTTGACTACATCAAGGGCTTGTCACCTGCCGCAATTGATATCGAACTACGTTCGTTGGTCAGCTTGGACCATCTGCGACAGTTTATACGTGCACTCAAGCGACGGTTGCAGTCTCACAGAGATTTTGAGGCAGTCCAGGCGTTGCAAAATGTCTTCCTTCGAACGCATGGGGACACACTTTTAGGCGACGAAGCGCTCTCGTCAGAACTGGAGGAATTGTTGAAAATACAGGAAAAGGAGAATGAACGCGTGTTGGAGCTTCTTTCCTCATCTCTTGGCGTACTGGGCTTTATTCGAGAGTAATTGTCGCTAGTTAGATAAGGCGCTAGTACCAACATGGTGGCAGATTGTCCAAGGACCTTTCCTGTCCTTGTGTACCATGTCTTCTCGTGCTCGTGCTAGCATCGATCACGATGAAAAAGTCTACTGTCAGCACATGGAAGAGGCGGCGAAGCGCAAATCGAGCAACCCAAAGCATCCCAATCGGTGCGGTTCATGAGGTCGAAGTGGCCCGGCTCAACCGACGTGTAGGTCTCGCAATGCGATATTTGTTGAAATAGCGAATTCTACTGTTGCAAAAGACCTCAGGGAGACTCGACTAGGTGTAATTTCTGGTGTAAGGATGCTCACGGCCTGCCTCGGCTAACCATGCTTATCATAACTAGCCTGGGCAGATGAGCTCGTTTTAAACGAAACTATTGCACACACTTCAAGCTCGTCGGCGCGTTTGCCCTTCAAGGAGGGGGCGGGCCCTAGGGGACACCTAACTTCTACGCCGCAGCCACCCGCGTCACACAAACAATTCTCTTCATCACCACCGAGTCCATCCAAGACGGAGAACATACGAAACAAGAAGCGCCTGGAGGATATCGAAGCTGGCCTGAGACAGCGTGAAGGCGATCTCAGTCCCGTCCGCCGTCCCGGTTCATCAAAGGAGCCCCTCGATACTCCAGTATCTATCGCTCCGGCTTCCGTTCCTCAACCACCTTCGCCTGTACCGACGGAGGTCGATTCCAATGATATCGAAGCACAATCACGCGGGACCTACAGCTTTCTTGGCTTGCATCATAGCCCTGAGCCGGTTGCATCTGTAATAAAGGATGAAGAGCAACCCTCGACCCCCAAGAGACGGCGTACGAGCCCCCAGTCGGGACCTAGTGGCAGGTTACCACTTACGCCACCTGAAAGCACACGGCGCCCCGCAGATGACCAGCACGAGACCACGTCGTGCAGCAGGAAAGGAAAGGAGCGTGAGGGTGTACCGCCGGCGCAAACCCATAATCAAGTCGGTGTTTACCCATTGCGTCTGAGAACGCAATTGAAATGATTTCGATAGAATAATGTTGACAGCGGGGGCGGGGAGCCACAATCAGATGACTCCCTGCCGCTATTTTCGTTGCCTGGAGAAATGTCTAGAACATCTAGCGTATCGCCAACTCCTGCGGAGAACGTGCTGGATTACACTGATGGTATGAAAGCGAGAGTGAAAGCGCTCTCGGAATACATGAATTCGTTTGATGTTACCCAGGCGGCAAAGCTGTTGCAAGTGGTTGAAAGACAGAAGATCCAATACGAGTACAGAGACCGGAGCCAGAAGAAGCGCATCGAAGAGTTGGTTGCGGAAAGGGACGCGCTTGTTGCAGAAGTGTCGAGACTGAAGGGAACCAGGGGTGCATGATTAGATAAGCATTGTAGGTCACGTGTTGGTCGCGTCGCGTAGAAATGCTGGTCGTCCACGTCCACGATTTTAACAGCGTTTGATGTTTGGTTTCAGACCGACCCACACTTCGTCTCCTGCAAAATCAGCGCCGTCCGATGCATCGCGAGCATCTGCAATCTCGAAGTCAGAACTACAGACTCTCTCACCTCAAGAGGTCAACTTTCTCGATGCTGTCATCAACAGAATTGCTCCGAACGCGACCTCCTTCCTCTCAGGCTTGAAGGCCTACAACGACGAATTGCACGAGCGGGGACTGGACAGTCAGACAGAAACAGTTCAGTATGGGAGGCTGTTGGAGATCTGTAAGCTGAGAGGACCGAGTTGGCACGCCAAGTGGGATGGGGTGAAGAAGCAGCATAGTTATGCGACCGTTCCTCCGCGTACCGTCCCTCGTTCTACAACCCCGCCCAAGTCTCGACAAACCGTACTCCAGAGACAGACACGCACGCCTGCATATCTTGTCGCTCCTGTGCGTGACGACGACGACGACGTCTTCACTCTCCATTCCCATCAAGATCGCGATCAAAGTGAGACAACTCAGGGTACAGGCCATTCGGATGAGGACCAAGAAGCGTGCTCGTCCAACACTGAACGTGACGATGAACCCACACGCTATACCATCACAAGGCACCGCCAGTCTCAGGGTCTGCCACAAACCAGACTGTCAAATCCTCCGGCTTCCCACGTAGCCAACCCTATTCTACCCCCAAGTTTCACTCATCCAGCAACCCCTCGACCCCGGAATGCTGCCCATGCAATTATGCGTGTCCCCGTCTGGGATGATGCCTCGGACACCACGGATGGCGTGGTACTCCCCTCAAGTACACCCCCTTCTTATCGAGCGGCGGTTCGCACAGGACCCACGTCTAAACCAGCAGTAGCCGAGCTGCAAAACTATCCAGTCCATCGTGCACCCTCGCCAATCAAATTACCTAAGCCAGAACCTCGCGGTCAACCAACACTACCCCAATCCCGTGAGCGCAAGGGTAGCGTAATTAATGAAGAAGATGCATGGAAGAAAATCAAAATAGCGCGGGATGAAGAAGACGCGGATAAGTTCCGCGACGACAAACTTCTGGAACACTGTTGGGAGATATGGTTGCTCGGCTACCAATGGTTGATTGTGCGGGCTTCCTTGATTCTATTGTTTTTTTCAAATCAAATAACACGCGAGTATTTCTAGACGACAAAGCGACAGGTCTCTGAAGCTCGTGACAATGTCATCCTTGGGTCTGCTGTCCGCCGGTGGCGTAACGCCACGGTCGCACTCGCAGAGAGACAGGATCTTGCTGCCACCCTTTTCAATACCCGTTGTTTGCGTACGGTACTGACGTTATGGAAGGCGAAACTAAAGGAAAGGAGGCAGATTGCGTGGCGCAATGACATGCGGGCGAAAATGAAGACCGTTCGCGAAATGCGTGAGCTAAACATCCAGAGGGATGCCTGGTCAAAATGGCGGCAAACTTTTCGTTCACACCTATCCGAGCTGCAATACAACGAACGCATCGTCCTGCGTTTTTTCCGTCGTTGGAAGTCAAGCTTATCTAAACTCAATGGCTTGGAAACAACTGCAGATCGGTTCTACTGCAGAACAACGTGTAGTGCAGTACTTCGAAATTGGAAACGTTGGAAACGGGCCCTTGCAGTCAACGATGCTGAAAAGGTAGTGACAGCCAAGATTGGTCTTCGAATCAGGCGTGAAGTGATACAAGTGTGGAAAAAGTCTACGTGCGTTCATTTCTTCGAGTTTCTTACTAGGGTCTGGAAACCAACACGCTTGCGCAGGTACGATCATCAAATAGCTACTGGTTTCTATGACATGTACGTGATGAAACGTATGATCAGATCGTGGAAGGCTGCTAGAGATCGGATACGTGTATGTCCGTGGGTTTGGCTCAGGAGCATTTCAATTGACTTTTACAGGCCATGGAAAGGAAAACGGACAAACATCTTGCCAGACAGGACGACGTACTCGTCCGAGCTGTCACTCGAGTGTGGAAGGCGCGTGAGCGTGGCAAGCTCCTTGAGAGGGTCAGAGCGCTACGTCTTATCAAAAACACCTGGTCGGTCTGGATAGAACGGATGCACCAGCATCGCGGGCTGGAAGGTGAGGCAAGACGTAAGATCAGGATCTGTGCGAAGCTGATTGTATCTAGATTGTGCACTTGCCTTCAGCATGCGATCCAACTCGTCTGTATTGTCGTCAGCCTTGGAGATGTGGCGCCAAGTACATACTGTCTATCAAAACCGCCGGGCCTTTGCAGTTCAGCGTCACATTGTTCAGGCGCAGCATAACGCACTTCTAAAATGGAGAGTCCATCTCCGTGCAAGACTGAAGTTGCTCAAACACGCCAAAATCGTTGAAAGTTTTATCATACAACGTCGGACATTGAGTGTATGGAAATCTAAGCTCGCAGAAAAGAAGCGGCAGAACAAGTTGAAGGCTCTAGAAGCGCGCAAGCTTGAAAGATACATGAACAGTATGTCGCCTAACGGGATCTCGTCTTGTTCTGACCGACGTGTAGTATGGTTGACAAGAGCGAATCGAAGGCGTTGGCATCGCACTGCAGAAGAGCAGAGTATTGTTCGAATCAACACTGTATGTCCAAAGACATAGAAAAACCGGAAAAAAAAAACCTGACCAGTCTATAGCGAATATTAGCTGTCGCCTTGAGCCATTGGACAAACCGTGTTATTGAAGTTAAGCTTCGAGAACTTGAAGTTCGCCAAAAGTATTCTCAGGCTGTGCTGAAGTAAACCAAAGGAACTCCGAGATTGATCGTTTCTGACCTTTCCCCCCCCTTCTTAGATCCGCCTTCAAGAAATGGAAAAATATATGTTTGAGACACGTGGAAGACCTCAGTCTTATGGAGAGTCATCTTGACATCAAGCGAGCTGGCAAGTCCTCGCCGACACGTATCAACAGCATCGCATTGACTGTTTTTCTTTGGTTTTGTTTTTAGAAAACATGCGGCGGATGTTCCACAAATGGTTGAGTGCGGCTCGCGCTAGGCGGCACAAGCGCATAGTACTGCGAGAGAAACAGGCTGAGTTTGATCGGGCTTCCATGCAAGTCGCTTGGGATAGATGGAGAGAAAAGTACACGGAAGAAAAGTTGCAGCCTATAGTGAGTTCCCGACAACTCAACACTTATTCAGCGGTAATTGAGGTGTGGCGTCGGCACCAAAGGTCCATCAGATAGGGCATCAGAGCCAAAAAAACATACTTTTCCGAGCATTTGGGATCTGGCACTCAAAGACAAAGGTAAGCGATAGGCGACAAACTGAATAATGGCCCTCTCACTCGTGTTGCACAGTCTCTACCAGCGCTACGGTTCCGTGCATCCCGAATAAAGATGAAAGTATGGGAGATTTGGCGAGCTGCTATGCCTCAAGCCCTGGAAGCCAAGAAAGCACGTGAGATTCATGCCACAGCCGTTCTTTGTACGTGCAAGACTCAATAAAGCCCCATTCCGCTGACGAAGTTATTTAGCGCGAGCCTTCGGGAAGTGGAGCCGAGCCTACAGAACGAAACGCCACCTGAAGGAAATAGCGTGAGTGATCTGGTTGAAGAATTGCTGGGCTAGGACAATCATTAATCCCTTATCAGTCGTGCGAGATACTTACGCTTACCAACCATAACCAATGGACCACCTGCTGCCACGCCAAAGCCTACCGGTCCGTTGGCTCTAAAGACTACGAGGAATGCATATCATACTCGGCGAAGTGCGAGTACAGAGACCGAAGCTGAGGGTTTTGACACAGGGCCCAGCAGACTCGCTAGTCGTTCAAACAGACAGACCCCGAAGCCCGGCATCATGAGCCTTCTGTCTAGCCGATCTCGTGTAGAACCAGCGTCTCGCTCAAGGCTATCTGCCCGAGGACGGGGGCCAAGCCCAGCTCGTTCCAAAACATCTGCGGTGATGACTGACGAGCCATCATCGCCACGACCACGATATGGAGTGCGCAACTCGAGCCCCGCACGTTCAAAGTTATCCTGCCGTGAGTCAAGTCCAGCGAGGTCCATCGGGCCAACGCAGAGCGAGCCCGAGAGAAGTCGGTTGTGGCATGAACTGAGACAAGTGCAGATGCGGTCTCGGCCACCCACTGATAAATCACGATCACCTGAGCCACCACCCTGAATTTACCACAAACATGTCATCTTGGTTAATGTGAATGGACGCGGACAGATAACTAGGTGGATACTCGGATGTAAAGCAAATTGATGTAATGCTACGAAGATCTGGATCTGCAAGGTATGGACACGCTTGCAAAGTTTGGCGGGTACATATGCATATGACGAACGACACATGGCCAATGAAGACGGGGTGCGGGTGTTCGGATGATGCTACGTGAAACACATTGCAGGAAGCGTGTAGGCGCGTCGTCCTGGATGATCGGTTGGAGATCGCCAATGGTAATATACAAGATACACGAGGCAGTGTTAAATGAGACTGAGACGGCTTTGCCGAGAGTACGGGGAGAGAATGTATGGTACCATGGGTTGGGCACACGGTCTTGGCGTCACGAATTCTGGTAGTACTGCCAGCCAACCCAATTCGCGATAACAAAATAGGAGCTGGTGGGTATAATTAAGAGCGCAAAGTACTTGTAGTGGGTGTCGTGGGCCAAGACGCCAAGGAGCTGGTGAGGTTGGTACGTCAGACGAGAGAGGACTGGGTGTTGTGTGGACGTACAGGGACGGGCGGAAGTGGGAGGATCGCGCTAAAGAGGACAGCATAGCTTGCCAACAGGAAAAAGAGGGAGGTGAGAACGATGGTGAGGTTGAGGGACGGCATGTGTCTCTTCAATAACACCACAAGAAGTCAGTCGTAATGTAATCCCGGCCGCAACGTGCTCAACCCACACACCCGCAAGCACAAACAGCTCAGTTCACTTCATCACGGCTATATATTCCTAGACTACACTGTTGGTGAGCAGACAAAAAGTTACATGCATTGGTCGTGAAGGCGTGATCCGCTAGTCTTACAAAAATTAGACAATTGTAATCCGAAAGTGAGCATACGGTGTGATAGCAAATTCTGACAAGTGGTGGGATGCATGTATAGTACAGACATTGAAAGGATTGTCCATGGGACGTAAAAGATGGCGCAGCGTCAAACGGAACACGAATACAAAAAAAAGGCGACGGAAGAGAAAAGGGAATATCGATACCGTCGTGCGAAGGAGAAGAGAAACCAAAGTAGAGGGGACTCAGACACTCAACTTGGGGCGTTTTTCAATCTTGCTTTTCGCCAATACACAATACCTCTTCCGCGAAAAACTCTCCGAGTCAGAGTGGTCGAGATCTGACCGCGAATTGGACACGGGGAAATATTCTGAGCGGCCGTTGTCTACGTTGCGCACGCCTGATAGTTCATACTCGCACTCGTCAATACACGGCGGGTCAAGAAGCTGTGGGAGGGTTATCGTCGACGGTGGTGAAGTCGGCTGCAAGTCCGAGGAGGATACACTCTCCCGGTCCGGTGTCAACCGAGGATTATCAGCGAGGGACAAGCTGTAACAGTTTGTCGGCTCGTCAGAAGGGTCAAATTTCAAGGCACCCGAGCTGGCATATGATGAGACGGATGTGACACTTATCCTCCTCTTTTTCTTGGGACGGCGACCGGTCGGCGATTCAGCGGAAGTGGTGATTGTAGGGGTATGGGAATATTCCATCGCTTGAAAAGCAGGCATGTAGATAGGTGCTGCAGGCACACCATGGGGAGGCCCAGGACCCGCGTCCTTATCGCTGTTAGTAGAACCAAATGGATCTAGACTGGAATGTTTGCCACGGAGGAAGGGGCTGCGCCCTGTACATTTCTTGACTTCTTCGATGATGATGTCTAGACCTTTGCCGGTAACGTTTGGGGAACCTTCGGTGGAATAGACCTCGTCAGCGCTATCCAAAAGAACACCGCCGGCGCTGATGCGCTTCTGCAAAGAGACCGCGACTGCACAAAGACGATCATCATGCGCGGCGAGGACAGAAATGCCCTCCGCGCGGCGTGCCCAATAAGAAAATTGAGTGTTTGACCAACCGGAAAGCAGGAGGATGGTAGAGCGAGTAAGCGTGACGGAACCTGTCGGGGAGTGTGGGTATGGATGAGCCAGTGACTTGAGGGGATTGTACGGATGGCTGCGTAATTATATGGTAAGCATAATCTAACCGCACAGGCACGCCAACGGAGCATGAAAGAAGAGATGGCACGTACGGGACATAGGTTCGCAGCACTTCTTTGACGACCTCGACCTTTACGAGAAAGTCGATTGCAGTGGCGCCAGGAGGGGAACTGGCGTCATTATTGGTATTTTTACCTCGGATGCGAATTTTTGACTTGATGGGGCCGAGACGTCGCTCGAATAGTCGAGCAGAAAAGGTATCCCATTTAGCTTCTCCGAGCTGATCGCGGAGGAAAGCAGCTGCACAAGGGTCGACTTGGGATGAGGAACTGCCGACGGAGCGTTTAGTGGCGGAGCGATTCTGGAGCGCCAGTAAGTTTAAGACGGAGGAAAGATGGGGATACTCGCATCGATGTTAACCCTACCGAGATCTGCCGGATTGGACTGTATGATGGGCGGGAGGAGAGTGTGCGCCAGAGCGGGTAGCTTGGGAGGGGGAGAGGGTATGGTGAAGGGGGGAGAAGTGTGATCGACGGGACAGGGGAGGTCGTGTAGAGAAGGGAGATATGTGAGCGGGGGAAGAGAGTGTAGTGGGGGAAAGCGAGTGTCGTGCAGAGGGGAAGCGCCACGAAGGGCGATATCGTGGAGATGTTTTGGAGAAATATGTGGGGAGTCGTGGGTAAAGGAAGCGTTTGGGTCATTTTGGAGAGTAAAGTGGATGTCTGGCGTATATGGTGGAAAGGGGGAGCAATCCGGAAAAGAGCTATAATACACGGGGTCGTGAATAGATAATACAGAGATGGTGTCGGGGGTGAATGGCGGGATGTCGTGTACGTCGTGGCTTTGGGGGAGGAGGTCGTCGTCAAGGACGTCGCTGCCGTCGAGGAGGGTAACGGGAGCGGTGGGCATGACGGGGAATGGGGAGAAGGAGAAGGAGGAGGAAGAGGAGGAGGAGGAAGAGGGAGAGAGGATGGGGAGGGGTGACTTGGGCAGTCATAATAAGGGCCGATCGCAATTAATTGTGGGAAACATATGCTAAAAGTGGACTGTAGGTATATTGAGGACGGGGGAGGCCTCGTGCTCGTCGTGAACGACGACATGGACGAGCGATCAGAGCCAAGGAGCTCAATGTGCGACCAGTTTCACTTTAACGACGACCTGAACTCACACCGGACGCATTTCAGGCTTCAAAACGGCCTGGAGCCATCCAACACTTTCCCTGCCTCCCGCACACCATCTCCGTCCCTGCCAGAGATCCCTGCGGCAGACCTCGACCTCACGTTCTCATTCGACTCCATCATGGGCAACATCACGGGTAAAACCTCTCAAGAGCCGCAGTAAGTCTTAGCTGTCTCTGCCGTGGCCTTGTATAGGCACGATCAGTTACCGTCCCCGCAGTGTTGAGCAAGTGCAGAAGCGGGCGAGTAACGTGTTAAAACTGACGCAGGAGAACGAAAAGTTGAAAGAAGAGCTTAAGGCGATGACTGCACGACTCGAGGCTGCGGAACGGCGCCGTCAAGACATCGCGAACCGCCAGCTGCAACAAACCCAGCAGCAGCCCTCGTCCGTTGTCACCGAGTCGCATCCCGCTCGACCTCAGGGCACCTGTTGATATCCGTCCATTACCGTCTTTCATTAGTTTCATGTTTTTTTCATTCGCTCGATACCCTATCACGTTCTTTCCATTGTTCCTCGCCTTCACTTGCTACGCTACCCGCCTATACATACCGGTTTGATACGCCAACGTGTTTGCCTGATTCCAGTCCCATGTCGAGTGTGAGCCAGGAGTGGTGGTCGCCCTCCTCCACCAGATAAACCTTATTCGCCATCCAGATTAAAGCAGCCCATCCTCTCCGATCACCTTTTTTTCCTCAACCACCATCATGTCGGCCCTCTCAAGCACCCGCAGGCTCTCTTCCACTCTTGAAATGACTTCCACTAAACAGCCCCCCTCCCGCAGGGGCTCCGAACGCCGTCTCCCCGATAGGCGAGGCTCCGGATATTCTTCTGGCTTCTCATCTCGAAGGCCGTCCATCGATCCCTCCAGGCTCGTCCCTATGGACAAGTTTCGTACCTTCATTCACTTTGCCCCCATCATCTCATCAATCACAGGACCACTCACCTCGTCGGGACAGACGACTTCAATGTCGTCTTTGTCGGCGCGGGCAATATCATGTTCGGTTAGCCCCCCTTTTTGTTATCCGTTGTAAACTTTTCATCCTATCCTCCCAGGTTCGGACGAGGGTCCGTGGAACCATTCCTTCCGTTTTGAACAGTAGATCCCCTCCCCCTTCCTCCCCCTGATCCTGATCCCCTTTTAGCAAGCTCGGCCTGCGTCTCAAGGTCATCGCTCTTATCGACCCTGCAACCGAGCGTGCCACGGCTATCCTTCAGAAAAAGTGTGATTCATTTGTCGTCTCCGCCTATCGCGACACCCGCGTCTACAAGTCTCTTGATGACTTTGTCAAGAACGCCTCTCCGAACCAACGTCCGCGTGCCTTTGTCATTGGCTCGCCTCCCATGTTCCGAGGCACTCTTCAGCCTGGTCGTGATATTGAGATGCAGATCCAGAAGCACTTCCCCGGCGTCGCCATGTTCGTTGAGAAGCCTATCGCAACAGGTCCTAAGAGCGAGATCGAAGAGCCTTTCAAGGTCGCTAAATTCATCTCCGAGAGTGGTGCCATTGTTTCTGTCGGGTATGGACCAGTCTTCTCCCGGAACCCTGCCTTCATCCGTCTGCAGGTACATGTTGAGGTACCTCAAGGCCACACAAAAGATGAAACAGATCATCGAGGAAAACAACCTTGTCGTGATGGCCACGATCGCGCGTTATGCCTGCGCCTACGAAGGAATTGCCAAGCCTGATTGGTGGGACAAGTCGAAGAGGTGAGTAAACCATGCGAATTGACACTGAATAAGCCCGACAGTCACATACAGTGCTGGCCCCGTCATCGAGCAGGGCACTCACTTTTGCGATCTCTCTCGTTATTTCGGTGGTGAGGTCGATATCTCTTCTGTAACCGCTCATTCACTCGAATGGGACGAGACCGCCGGTGACTTGTCCAAGATGGCCATTGATGAGGACAAGATTGCCCCCGAAAATAGGATCCCGCGTGTTACCTCTGCCACCTGGTATGGTTCTCCAAATCTCCGGCCCCATGAGGCCAATCGCACGGTGCCCGCCTCACTGACGACGCAGGAAATACGACTCGGGCGCAGTGGGGTCCTTTACCCATGTTGTTGCTCTTCAGGGTCGCAATTACAGCTGCGAGCTAGAGGTCTATGCTGACGGTTACTGCCTCAAGTTGGTGATGTACTTAACGGAAGCGAGGTTAGGCCGCTCATCTTATTTCTCTAGGCTTGTCAATCCGTATGTTCAGCCCATCCTCTACGTGCGCAAGCCCGGAGACGACTATGAACAAGCTTACAATTTTCCTGATGATGATCCGTTCTTCTCTGAGGCATGCACACTCTAGTTCTCTTGTTGACCTTTTTGGCAACATTTTTATGATGCCAGGTTTCAAACTGGATCGATATCATCGAGGACATTGAAGAGAATCCTGACGCCGCCCAGATTCTAAGCTCTTACGAAGGTATGCGACGTCTCTCGAGTTGGTTCCCGTTGACGCCGTGATTGTGTAGATGCCTGCAGGACTTATGAGCTCACTTGGGCTATTCGGGAAGCCAGCGAACGTTCTCGTGCCAAGAGACTGGCTAACCCCAAGACTTCTGCCGACTGGATTGAGGAAGCTATTACTGAGGAAGAATAAGCGTTTGCTCAACGAGTACACTGAATGCGTCCGACGGGCAGCTCTGATGCATGGTGTCGTTATAGATCAGTCGCACGACACAGGATAGATAACAAACGTTGTGAGACTATGCCAGTACATGTTGTTCGTCTCCATCGCCTGTCAGTATATGTTTGGAGTTTGCAACTCCCTTGACTCTGCGCTGCGCAGATGGGCGCGACGAACCCCGTCAGCGGCGTGAATCGACAACTACTTTCATATTTCTGAGATGCTCCCGTCGTGTTTCACAGCTGGTCATTCGGGAGGTACCATCCCCGCGCGGCATCATGTACTCAGACCTGTGGTCTCCATCAATATGGAGTGCTGACCGATCCGATGTCGAGTCACCCAGCCAGAATTGTGTTCTGGAAGGAACCATATGACGACATCATGGCTGTGTATGATCATTATCACAGTGGCACAGTGGGAGAGCACCAATCCCATTTCAAAATCGGGTGCAAACTTGCGCAAATCACAGTCATGGTGGTGGTGGTGTGGTGTGTAGGTAGGCTACAACTTGAATTAGTTCGACAAGAACGAGAAAACGTACGATCATGTAACCATCACACAAGTACCGTACAAGGGTGCGTCAGAGGAAGATCTGGGCACAGGGGGACGATCGTTATCCCCGTCGAAACAGCCCGAACGACAGGCAGCCGAGAACTCCCGAATCAAAGGCTTCTCTTCGCCCTGTTTATTAGGCGGGAAGTATCCAGTGCTTCCATAAATCGCAACCACGATCAGCAGTTCACGGCCGCTCTGTTGTAGTGCGGTCCCGGCCATTCCTTAAAGGGCATACCTCTTCACCTACAGAGCAACCAGGGCGTTCGTGCAAGGGGGAACTTGTCAGAGGCCAGTCTCGGGAGGAAATAATCAATCTGTGTAAATGTCGAAAAATGTAAATGATATTGACGACCTGTACACCGAAGGGTAAGCATGTCTGGAATCATACGCTTATTTATAAGTCCTTTGCGATTTCGTCCCTTTACTTTTTTTGGCACAGTAACGGTCTCGTGAGCAGCCGCATTCCAGCCGAAGTAGAAGTTTTGAGCGGCATCCGACCGTGAAAGGATATGGGTGCCTACCTTTAAACGGGTTCGGCGGTTCCGAACGCGTTTTGATTGAACCATATAAAGTAGTAACATTTACTGAAACACAATCCAGGCTGCGGAGTAACGCCCAGCAGAGCGTGAAAGGTTAATAATATAAGGAGGTAATGTGCCTGTCGGAGGGCGTATGTTGCATCCGTTCGTTTATGTAGCATCAGATATCTCGGCTAGTGAGAATGACTGAGCACATCCCCGAAAGGCGTCCAGGACATTCGCCACGAGTAAGATGACTAGACGTTTAATATTTCGAAATAAAAGGATATATTACATGACATGGTCACTGACTCGATCTTGGGGGGCCAGCTACGGGTAAGCTTGCTGTGAACTAACCCCTGGAGAAGGCCTCTTGGATTCCGGCTCTTTATCGTCCAACACGTCTGACGCTGCATCGTCGCGCTTCCGCTTCCTTATGCGACCCGCCCTTGCCTTGCGTCCTTCTACGTCCCACTCTTCTTGCAGGTGGGCTTTCAGCAAGGGCATGTTTTTCATGTCCCGCTCGCACCTCCAACAACAAAGACTCTCTTTGAGAAGATGCTCGTACTCGCTTTTCTTGAGTTGAGACATCTATCCAACACATAAACAGGGGTAGATGCTCGTGAGCTACGCGACGTCAAAACGCTTGACCGAAACGTACGCGAGCAAAGTTCGATGGATCTTCATCAAACCACGAGAGGACCTCGTCCAAGTGTAAGAAGTAACCAAGCTTGGGGTGAAACGAGTTGTAATGTTTCTTGTGCTTCAGCTTTTCCGAGCACAGGTCACTTGACAGCACATGCAGGTGCAGGTGTCTGTGGGCGCAGCATAGTACGAAGTTGTTCTAGTAAGTGAACCATGGAACTTACTCCATGCTCTGGACGACATGAAAACCTGTCCAGATCTCCCATCTGAAACCAAAACGGCTCTGCATCTCCTCGCGGATCATCTTCTTGACCTTGTTGGCCTCATCGCTCAAATCTACGAGCACTTGTTTCGCGCGCGCCTTGTCGCCGCTCAGCAGAGTGCGAAGGTTAGTTAGTTCCGACGCGTCCAGTGGCGTTCTGACACGCGGTAGGATTAAAAAGTGGAAGATTGACTTGGGAAACGCGTCGAACACTGTCAAACAGTGGTCGGTATACTCGAACAGGACGGAGGGCGGTAGCGTCTCGGGTTTCACCCTTTGTGCATACCCCCTCAAGACGGTCAAGTCCAACATTGTAGTGTCCGTGGCAGAGGTCGAACAAGCGAGCGCCGGCAGAGGTAACATCATGGTATAATACAGTCAAGATCCGACACGATTATATCATACAAAGTAAATAGAAAGCGAAGGTGCTTACATTTATCTTCCCGCCTTCAAAAGTTCTCTCATGTTCTCGCTGAGCACCGGGAATGCAATATTCACTTTCTTTCCGCCGATGGTATTATCAACTAGAACACGCGGGGTCGTTGATGAACATTCTTCCGCACGTCGACGGTCAATGTCGGCCACGAACTGGGCGTACGACAGAAAAAGCACTTCTGCTTGAGCAAGGGTAGAATCCAGCTCAATGGTCATGCTTAGTTCGTTGCAATACTGATGAAAGATGTAAGATTTTGTTATGCCCATGCCGAACGCGAGAACCATCAGCACTCACCTTCAAGATCTCGTCGAACTGAAGATGCAAAAGTGAGATTGGTCGAGTAGATTCATTAGGGCGACACACCTCGACAAGGTAACGCAGGATCATGTCGCGATGCGATTCAAGTATGGCAAGTGCCACAAAGAGGACAAAGTTGTTGCTGTAATAGTCCGTCCAAAGCACCTCCCAGAGTCGCAACACATCATGAAAAGGGAACTCGCGCTTGAATGCAATTAATACCCAGCTGGGGAGTACATCAGGTGATGTGTTTGACACATTCTCAATACTGACCGGAAGCAGAAAAACAAATTAAGTCCCTCGGTTTTCTCTATCAGAAAAGAAATCAGCAATATGGCAAGGTCCACGATACTGGAACCACGAACCAAAATGTCGGTACAACTCGGGATCCATGATGTTTATCAGTTCTTGCAAGGTAGACAACTGCTTCTTCATCCCGCTCTGGTCGCGAAGGAAATTTTGGCCCTGAGCAAAAGTGAGATATCAAATCGCGCACCACGCGAACACGCACCATACGATTCATTACTTCGACGAAACACCAGAATATCAACTCTTCTTCCGCATCCATCACCACATACAATGGCGCACAAAGGTCAGACATCCCTTGAACGTATCCTTCATCGACAAGTTTCAGAACTGGGCGCCACAGTATAACCTCTACGAAACTCACCAAGTTCTTTATCATAAAAGTTATATGTCAAAAGAATACCACCCATGCGGTCAATGTGTTCATTGCTAGGAGACTGTGCTCCGATCTCGGCGAGCTGTGGTGAAATGGTCGAAAAACGTCTATAAACACGGTCTATCTCGGAGTCGTTGTGGTAGTCTTCGTAGCTGTAGGAAAAGAGTGGGTGCGTGCGGTCCGTGCGACGACAGTCCACGTCTATGCGATGCCGTTCCTCGAGAACGTCCTGTCGATCGAACACCTCCGGTACACCGCACCACTCATTCTTAATTTCCTGATAGCGTTTCCTGTGTTGATCCATGAACTTCAAGTATATGTTGAAAAAACCAAACATACCTCTTTTCTTGCCATCTCCTCTTACGCTCTCTAGCGTCGACGTCCCACGCATGAACTTCGAGAAGAAAGGGCCAGATTTTCTTTCTCAGCGTTCCTGTAGGTGCGATTCCCCTCCTAAATACCTCCCGCTTCATCTCCTCGATTCTCACTTTTGGCCGCCCATCGTTGGCGAACCACTTTTCCCATGTCTCCTCATCGACGGGGTTGCGGGGATCCCTAGATGTCTTGGGTGTCGGCAGATTAACCGTGGAATGCAGTAGCTCGAACACCCCTAATGAAGATGTTTCCTCGGCCAAATCTAGAGACGAAGTAGGCAGTGCTTGAGCCTCCCTCCTCCTTGCTCTGTCTCCCTCCTCTGCTACAATCCGCGCCCATCGAGCAAGGTAAACTCGGGCGCTTTCGAACTCCCCAACCCCACCCTTTTCCACCCAGCTACCCCATTCCCACTCACCGTTGGCATTCACAAGGGACTTGACAGGATCAGGGAGATGAGGGACAATGGGTTTCGCAAGCGGGTGAGACAAGATGTTTTGTGCGGCGTGGCGTGTAGCACGTGTGATATTGGAAAATGATTGAAGAAGCGCAAGGCGTGCTTGGGATGGATTCTGTGTTGTCGAGACAGATGGAGGATAGAGCGAACGATGCAATATCGATGAACGATTCAAATAGGGATTCGCCGTGGCGGAGAGTGGTGTAGATATTGGTCTGGGACGACGGTGAGCTGGGACAGGTGAATGGGAATTGGCGTATGATGATTGTGCAAGAATATCATCTACTGCGTCATCGTCAAATAGTTGAGTCGAATGTGTCTCTATGTCCGCTTTTGAAGGATCGACTATGAAGAGGGTTGACTGAAGGGATGAACGCAGGAGGTGGGCATAACATCGTAAACGAGATATGAGATCTTCCCCTCCCCAGGATACGGGAGGACGGACGGCAGATCCAGACGCACTCGGAGGGCCAGGTGGAGGGTATGCACTCGAAGAGTTTCGACGAGTGTGTGAGCGCGATGCGAGGGTCACTGATAATGATTCATCGTCATGAAAATACAGGGTCGGTAGCGTGGAACCATTAATAAGATTGATGCCGACGGTACCGTCTACCCGAACGTGAGACCATAATCAGTGCATGGATGCGACAAAAGATGGATGGAGCGACTAACACCACGACGAGAGAGTAGGCGGACGGACCAAAAGGGAGTATATGGATGTGAGTGGAACAGAGAACGCATATGACTCCGGCCGTTGTGTTGGCAAGTCGATGAGGACGGCATCTGTGGGACATGGAGTGAGAAAGCAGAAAGGAGAGGTCACTGAGAAGCATGACCTTCGTCCTCTTCGTCTGAAACAGCTTTTTCCTCGGTCCTGACAAACTTGTCCCATTCCTCCTCGCCCTTTTCACACAGTAGAGTTTCCGGTATCCATGCGAGGAGATAAGTCGGATTCACTGCCTCCTGCGAGCGATGGGTGAGAGATATGGTTAGTAGGACGAGCGAAGACATACACGTTTGACCAGTGCTACAAATCCCGGGATATTGTCTCTTGCATATGCAGTGGGATTGACGTAGACCTTGGACTTGCTGTAGAGGAGTCTGTACTTGTTCTCCTCGTCTTCGTTGGTGTCGGGCTTGTGCTTTATCTCGACCATGGAACCTGACTGTCTCGAGGGGCTCAGGACAGGCGGAAGTAAATGCTCACAGTCTTACAGATATGACAGAGAAGGAACTTTGAGAGAGATGAGGATCTACGGGGCGCATGAGACAAGCGAACCTCGCTGCGGTTGGCTGACTCGAAATGAACAATTGTGGCAATGCATCTGAGTACGATTTATTGACTACACTAACACAACTACCATTTCTTTCACTTTTGGGCCGACCACACATTCCGGAGCACTACAAGACCGCATCCACCACAGCGATGGTAAGCTTATCAGCATAGTGCGATTCAATAAAGAAAACAACTCACATCCGGCTTTGGTCGCTAGGCGGTTAAGGGAATCATCGCTCTCTCCTTGTGAGCGGACCTGCCCACAGAGTGCAAACGACGTGTAACTGTTTAATGCACGGCCGTTTGCATCGACGTCAACGACATTTATTTGGACCGATGCATGGTCCTTGGATGTAATCAGGCGGTCTGCGATGGATGGAAGCTGCTCTGAGGTATTCGAACTCGTCATGCACAATACTCACTGGTGGCCGCACATTTGCGTGGGACATAGAGGTCAACGAGGACACCCTACATAAATTAGTAAACGCGACCGAGCTAATCGCAGAGGACTGACCTGATCGTTTTCCATGGCAAGATTGTAGAATGAATAAATAGACAAGCAACTCTCGATGGCTACAAAGTGTGCGTGGGACCTTATTATGTCAGAACTGTACAGATACTGATCTCGATTACACTTACACAACTACCAACTACCCTACACGCATGGGCCACGTGTAAGTTAGGGGGAATGAAACAATGAATGTCAATATATGTATAGAACGTCACATTCATACAAATCATGTAGACTGGTGCAGATGCGTAAAGATGGAACAAGAATGCAGGCAGCCAAACACCGAAGCGGATACAGAGACCTGGAGAAAGGGAAGAAAACGAAGACATCACTCGTCCAAGTCGCGGGCATGGTCCGTGGTAGGAAAAAAAAAGTAAATAAGCGTGATCTTTGAAATGCGAACTTGGGGAAAGCAGATCTCGGTACATGTACATCTGAAGTTGAGATGGCATAGCTTGACTTTGCAGATGGCGAGAGGATGCTCGCGATTAACCGGGTCAGATGATTGTAAGCATTTAATTATATGTCGATAAGATGCGAAGGGCGGGGGAGTGAATGACGATGGAGGGACCAACTCAGAACGGAGTGCCGGGATTGACCCCGCGTGGGAAGACAGGCATGAGTTTGTGGAAAGTCACTCTGCTCGGATCGAATGGAAGATGGGGTGGTGGTGTTGTTGGACAAACAGGCAAGAGGTCGGAGGGCCGGCGAATCGGGGACGGTGGCCGAAGGAGTGGTTCGCCAGGGGGAGAATCATGGCCACTCCCGAGGGGATTCGAGCGCAGGGAAGCCTTTCTGCGACGTACGGGTCCAGAAGCAGGCATGGTGTCTGAGAAAGCGAGAGGCTCTTCATTGAGAGGCAGCTGAGAAAGATCTGCGATGTCGCAGTTGACAGGATTTGGCATCTCAAGGGCAGAGATCCAAGGGAGTGTATCGAACATGGAAGGTCGTCCAAAAGCATCGAACGGGGAGTCGACGCGCTGGACGTGGCGACGACGCCTGGTTGAGCGAGCAAGGCGTCTCTTGTGGGACGAACCACATGGGGTGGGTGATTTCGAGTTCTGATGAAAGACGGTCAGTTGGAGTGTAGCGAGATGCCAGAAACATACGAGGGTGAAGTAAGGTGGATCGTGGAGTCTGACTGGAGACAAAAGGCGGGGTGGGGACAAGAATGTGCGTGAGTGGACGGTGTGCTGTGGATGGAGTGAGAACAGCGGTGGGAAGAGGGAAATGACGGACGAGGATCTGACGGTCTTGTACGAGGAGCTGTGGCTGCTGAGGGGGAAGACGCGGTGCTGGTGCAAGGATTGAAGGCATTGGAAGTAAGCAGGGGAGGGGAGGAGAATAATGATACAGACTAGAGACACATGCTGAAAGGGGGTTAAAACAAGGCGCGCAAGCCGCGAGGCCTTTGGCTGTTTACAGCCCCAAATTACCGCATTTGGTAGCCTGACTCTGGTCAAGCCTGATTATGCTTGCGGCGGCGGGAAACTAAAACAAAATTTATTTATTGTCATTCCCTGTCCATCATGGGCGAACAATGGAGCATCAACTCAATTGAAAAAAAAAGCCCGTGTTGTTTTCATCTTGAAACCAGTCACAATGATTCAGTGCATTTGGACATAAATGGCAAAGACAGAAAAGAGAAACTGATGCAGTGATGGATGATACAGATACTACATGTCTACAAATTTTCTCAACATGTCTAGTCGATCTCCTCCATTGCCGACGTGGAGGTAGGCTCCGCCGCGGGCACTTCCTCCGTCACCTCAGCTATCGGCTCATCCTCGTCTACATCAAGACCCAAGGTAATCATACGGTGGATGCGCTTGGCAAACGACGTAGGATCGTCAAGTGAAAAGCCAGATGTGAGGAGCGCAGTCTCAAACAACAGGTACGTCAGATCTCGAACAGACTTGTCAGCCTTATCCTCAGCAACCTTGCGCTTCAATTCCTTGATGATCGCATTGTGAGAATTGAGTTCCAATGTCTTTTTCGATGCCATGTATGACGACATGGACGAGTCACGCAGAGCCTGGGCTTTCATGATACGCTCCTGTAGGCCACCCATCAGTTTTACTTTAGCATTAAAATTGGCAGTAACCCACCATATTCGACGACCAGCCAAATTGACCAGTGACAAGAACACATGGCGAGTCAGTAATCCGGTTGGAAACAACGACTTTCTCAACCTTGTCTCCGAGAGCCTCCTTGATCGTCGTGCATAAATCGTTAAACTGGGCAGCTTCCTCCTCACGTGCCTTCTTCTCTTCCTCCGTCTCCTCAAGCTCAAGACCCTCTTTTGACACACAGATGAGTTTCTTGCCCTCAAATTCCTTAAGCTGAGTGACGGCATATTCGTCAATGGGGTCAACAAGGAGCAAAACTTCGAAGCCCTTCTTCTTCAGGACCTCCAGGAATGGTGAGTCCTTCACAGCAGCGAGTGATTCACCTGTGAGATAGTATATCGACCCCTGAGTTTCCGGCATACGCGTAATATAGTCTGCAATCAGATTTGGCATCAACCCTTTCCATACCAAAAACACCCCATACCTTTAAGCGACGTCTGCTCCTCAAGAGACCTAGTCGAGTAGAAGCGCAAGAACTCGGCAAGCTTGCTCCGATTCTGAGCGTCTTCATGAATACCAAGCTTCAAATTCTTGCCGAAGGCTTCATAAAACTTGTTAAAATTATCCTTGTCCTCTGCGATCTCGGTGAAGAGGTCCAAAGATTTTTTGACAATATTTTTGCGGATGACCTTGAGAATCTTGTTCTGCTGGAGTGTCTCGCGAGAGATGTTAAGAGGGAGATCCTCAGAGTCCACGATACCCTTGACGAAGTTGAGGTATTCTGGGATCAGGTCCTCACAGTCGTCCATAATAAAGACACGGCGGACGTAGAGCTTAATGTTGTTGCGCTTCTTCTTGGACTCGAAGAGATCAAAAGGAGCACTTCAAAAATTCGTGAGCTTCGATCTACCTCACAAAAAAATCTCCTACCGCTTGGGCACAAAGAGGATAGCCTTGAACTCAAGTTGGCCCTCGACAGAGAAGTGCTTCACAGCCAAATGATCCTCCCAGTCATTCGTAAGCGACTTGTAGAAAGCGCCGTATTCATCAGCACTGATGTCCTGAGGGTTGCGTGTCCAGATGGGCTTCGTCTTGTTGAGTTCCTCGTTGACAACCTTTTTCTCTTTGATCTTCTTCGTTTTCTTGTCCTTGGCCTTGTCTTCCTCGTCTTCTACCTCCTCTATCTTGGATTCCTCTTTCTCTTCCACTTCTTCTTCTTCTTCAACTTCCTGTTGGCGAAACATTAACAACTTACAGTCAACCGAAATGAACAAGGACAAGACACACCTTTTCAACTTCTTTGGTCACAGCAAGCTGGATGGGGTAGGAAATAAACTCGGAGTGCTTCTTGACGGTGTCCTTGATCTTTTTCTCCTCAAGGTATTCAGTCTGGTCTTCCTTCAAGAAAAGACGAAGCTCAGTTCCACGACCGAGGGGTGGGTTGACAGTATCTGGCGTGATGGTGAAAGTACCGCCCGCAGCAGACTCCCAGATGTATTGCTCGTCATCATTGTGTTTGGAGATGACCTGAACGCGTTCCGCGACGAGATACGCAGAGTAAAACCCGACACCAAATTGACCGATCATGGAAATATCGGCACCTGAGCTGAGAGCTTCCATAAACCCCTGCACTCACATAGGTCAAACACGGGCAAAGGACAAGAAATCAACCAACCTTGGTTCCAGACTTGGCGATGGTACCCAAGTTGTTGACAAGATCAGCCTTGGTCATGCCGATGCCCGTATCACGGATCGAGAGGACCTTGTTCTCCGAGTCGGGGGTGATACGAATGTAAAGTTCTTTGCCGGTGTCGAGAGCGGAGGGGTTCGTCAGGGACGAATAACGAATCTTGTCGAGTGCATCAGAAGCATTGGAGATCAACTCTCGGAGGAAGATTTCCTTGTTAGAGTAGAACGTGTCTGGCAATGAGGTCAGGCGACATTGAGGGTTGGCCATCAGAGACAGTGCTTACTGATGATCAAGTCGAGGAGTTGACTGATTTCGGCTTGGAAGCCAAAGCTCTCGGAAGCCATTTTATTAAACTAGAAAGGGGTTAGATGCGTACGCGTCGGCAAGAAGGGGTCATGTTTCTCACCAGTTAGCAGGATGAGGGGACAGATGGAAGCTGAGAGGGGGAAGAAAGGAAACACGCGGAACTGGGAGACGCGTCTGATTGCTCGTCTTTAAGTAGTCCGTTTGATTTGTTCGAGAAGATTCGACGACTCTAAAGGCCTGTCCCTTCTAGAACATTCGATCACGATTTCCTATTCGAGACTACTAGCAATTGTAACAGTACATTTAGAGTGCCGTGGTGCTCGTCCGTTGTCGTGAATCGTAAATCAGTCCGCGTTGTCCACTCAATTGGGCTCTTAATCCTTCAAGTGCTGCCCGCATCTCATCCATCTCGTCCTTCAATTCCGCATTATCTTCCCGCAGTTTTGCATTCGCTGCCCCCAGGTCCGATCTTTCCCTGCCGATCGCGGCAACCTCTGCCCCGGGCATA
>JBBPJT010000391.1:0-25913 GCA_038088895.1 Xerocomus potaroensis | reverse complement strand
TCCCTAGTAGGTATATATAGGTAGTACTTAGGGCGGTATGAACCTTACGTTCATCTTTAACCGCGGCCCCTACCTGTACCTTGCCTAGCATAAGGCATTCTTGTCTTGCAATCCACCTTTCTTCTTCTTGTTTTCCCATTGTGTCTGATCCCGGCTGTTCGCCCTTCAAGATCTTTGGATGGTGTCGATGCCTTGCAGGCGGGTGCAGGCAAGACCGTAACAGTTCTGAGACCTTCTATGGTCTTCATTTCCCTTACTATAGTTAGTAGGAGATAGCTACAGGTACAAACATGTTCTGTAGTATTTAAGACTGGGAAAGTCACCCAGTCTTAAGATAATTAAGTTTATAACTCTGAACTCTCAGGTTGAGCCAATAGCTCCCTAACTCTCTCAATACTTCACTTCTAAACCTTGAATCAAGCCTCTAGTATCAGTGAGTCTCCCACTGATCTCTCTGCATTCCCTTGCCCTGCTACTGATTGGAACTCCATTGGTTCCAATACTAGTAGCCACTGGAGGAGAGACAAATTCATAAGTTGCAGTATGTATGTACTGTACACTCTAAGCTTATGTAATAAATGCCATAAAAATGGAAGGCCAAACTTTTCTGGTCGGTTATGAGTATAGAAGAGAGTGGTGGCAATGATCGAGTCCGAAAGGTAAAGCTCACTGATATGTTCCGGTTTTCGCATCTCATGGATGACCGTGTTTGGTTGAATCGTTGGACTTGATCTCGCCCCCATACAGTCCTACCACCCGACAGGTATTACGTCATCCCTCATCCCGCTTGGAGTCGCCCACGCTTTTCGCTTTACGCGTGTTGCACTCTGTGCGAGCGCTGTGTCTATGTCCCCCGCAGGCTGAGTCGTATTGCGGCATACCGTTCTTCCGTCTTGAATGGGCGCTGTCGAGTTTCTTATTGCTAGTGGGTTGAGCGGCGAGCCGGATCAGCAACGCGGTGAACGTGTGGTCGAAGATGCTGCCATGTTAGGTTGGCTATATTGGGCTCGTTCACGATACCTCCTCCACTCTGCCACCCGTTTGCCCTCTGGTTGTCCTGTCCACCCCGCTTGGTGAGGGGGCTCAACTGAGGAGAGCAACGATGACCGATTACAACGTTGAAGACTTGCATTAAAGCTTGATCGACACGGCAGTGCAGGATACTACATACCATTTGACGGCCCCCATGGACGGGCCTCGTCTCCAAGCTACCTGTTCCCCAGTTGCAGGCTCAGAATCTGGATTTCTGAGAAAACTTTTCCCTCGAGGTTCCAAGCGCCCTGACTCATCATCACGCTGAATTGTGCCTCATGGCATTACGGTCTGTGCGCCTCAATTTGAGACGACTACTGCTCTTACTCACACTTGCCCGCCTGCAATTTCACTCCGTCCAACCAAATTCCATCTGAAAAGCTCCCTGCGCAACTTTCTCGTGTCCTTTACACGGTTACAACGGCAGCGACGCTCAGCCTCCCGTAAGGAACACTCAGGTCGCATCAGAGTGTAGGACACACGGCTTACCCTTCTATGTCCTCGATTTCTGGTACACAACACACCTCAACGGCCGATCAATCCGGACAAGATGTCGCATACAGTCTGAAGTGATTGGCATGTTGTATAATCATATCATAAGCGACTAACATCGGTCTGGGTTAGCCTTCCCTCACCACCAGACCTCACTCCTTATATCACGAAAAGAGATGACCAGTATATTGCTGGTGGAGGTTTTGGTGATGTTTATAGATGCTGGTGTACTGATGGACCCCCGAGAGAGGTACGAATGTAATGGGTCCATTGAACCCCCAATTCAGACCCGCTTTAGGTCGCAGTGAAGGCATTCCGATTCAAATTGAGGATGGACGAGGATGGGAATAATGAAAAACAAGCCAAGGTAACTCACCTCATTCACGACCAAGGATTTCCATTCTAATCGACACATAGATGCTCCGTCGAGAGCTAGGGATTTGGAGGAGGCTCAATCATCCGAACGTTGTCCCATTCCTGGGTATTGCGTATGGGTTCGGAATGCGTGGTACAATGTCGTTGGTCTCATTGTGGATGCACAACGAATCACTCCACCGTTTCTTGACAAAGTACAGTGGCGATCTGAGCCTGGGGCACCGACTCCAGTTTGTCCGTACTCCCAATGTCATTCCCATTATATCTTCTAACCACAGATGATAGTTGATGGGTATTGCAAATGGGTTATGTTATCGTGAGCACCCCTGTTGCCATCATCAACTACACTAAAGAACAATCTACAATAGTGCACGGGCTTCAATTTCCGATTGTCCATGGGGATCTGAACTCTGTGCGTCGAAATCGAATTGTAGACACCTTCCCTATCTGACAAAAAAAAGAATAATGTTCTCGTTGACGAAAATTGTACCGCACGCTTGACTGACTTTGGATATGCTTCCTTGATAGGGAATATCCCCGAAGCATTTGGTTATCTTCAGAGATCCACCGCACGTCCGGGAGCATTGCGCTGGATTGCACCAGAGCAATTAGAAACAGAAGAGACGTGTAATCGGACCACGAAGAGCGACGTATATTCCTTCGGTTGCATCTCCTTAGAGGAAAGTTTTTTTGATTGAATACCAATGTTGGTCGGGTTCGTTCTAATTGTGTTGCAGGTGTTGTCTGGAAAGCAACCGTGGTCAGAGGTCCGAGGAGACGCAGCAGTGATCACATGCATGTTGAAAGGCCAAAAGCCAGGTCGTCCAAAATGCGAGACGCTACAAGACCTGCATTGGGAATTCATTCAACAGTGCTGGTCGGGAGTAGAGGAGAGACCTATTGCAGAAGCAATAGTCACTACCATCAAACAATTCCTGAGTGATTCACCGCAGCCTCGGCCTCTCCGAGGCTTGGTAGCATCACGGTCGGGTGATATTGACCCTCATTTGGATGGAGCGTCACCTCTGAGGCAACTCACGCCTATTGGAGACCAGGTCTTTGCTCGTGTGCACAACGAGAATAGACTGACCGCACCTTTGTCAGAGGAGCAGGGAGCCTCATTGTCCGACCGTGGACATGCCTCGACCCAGCAGCCACAAGCATGGCCAACACCCTTGACCCGCTGGAAACGGGAAAGGAACCCCCTCCAGTCGTCGACAGACACTGTACCATACCCCCTAGGTCGTAGGCGCCGCGGGAGTACTTCGAAAACGTCACGCAGACTGCATGCCCTACGCGAATTGCTCTCGTCAGAACGTGCATATGCCTCAGATCTCGCACTGATTCGAGATATACATATCCCACTCGCCCTAGGTATATAGGTCTTCCACACGATGATCAAGCTAATCCTCTCGCATCGACAGGGCAACCAACGCAACCGTCAGAAACCATCCCCAAAGTCTCCGGTTCTTCCATGGTTTCTTCGCAGCTTGGTCCCCCCATGACCCGGGATGATGTACGCATCATATTTGGCAATATCGGCGATCTGGCTACTTTCTCAGATCATTTTCTTGTCCGCTTGGAGGCAGCACTGGATGGGATACTCAATGGCGGCACTGGGGAAGATAGAGTTGGTGCGCTTTTCCTCGAGATTGTGAGTGCTCGACGTCCTTCCTCATCCCTTCTTCTCATCCCACGGCCCCATTGTGGCAGATCCCAGCCCTTGAGTCACCCTATAAGGCGTACATTGCGCGTCATCCAACTGCACTTGCCCACCTCAATGCACTGCCGCCGTCACCAATACTCTCGGCATACCTGTCGCATACGCGGACGCTTGTATCTTCCCTGACACATGCCTGGGATCTCCCCTCTCTCCTCATCAAACCCGTGCAGCAGCTTCTTAAGTACTCTCTTCTCCTCAGTTCTATTATCGATGCCACCCCAGAATCCCACGAGGACCGCACAGCACTCGTAAAGGCTCGCGAACGAATGGAGGAAGTAGCAAGAAGCGTTAATGAGAACCGTCATCGTTGGGAAGTCGTTCGCGAGGTCCTTAGAGGAGCGTCTATTCCCGGTGGCAGCGGATCGGGCAAGTCAAAGAAAGGAAATGGGAATGTTAACGTGGGCGTCAGTGCTGCTGCTTCGACACGGATGAAATCTCTTCGTCCTCCGAAGACGAACAAGGACGTGGGAGAGAACAAGCTAGACAACGCAGAAACAGTGGAATTAGCCCGTTTGGAAGGGGAGTTGCAACGATATGGGGCGTTCCTAGATAAGCTGGCCAAGGACGTGAAGGACTGGCAACTGAACATGCGGCAAGCATTGGTTACTTTATGGCAATGGGGTACCTCGTTTGGTGCTGCCCTCGGGCTCACCCCATCCCCACCTACGCCGAACGTTTCCAAATCGACGCACGAGCTCGATAGTGAAAGGCGTTCGGAGGCATATGATGCCTTTGCCCTTCTGCTAGCTAACCTTCCGAACCTATGTACGGACCTCGAACAGGAACTGGAAAAGACATTGATCCCACTGCTTCGCGACTTGAAAGGGCTGATGAAACCCCCGACGAAGCTGCTCAGTGCAATGCATTCATTTGAACAGGCCCACTCTTCGCTGTCCAAGTCGCACCACCAATACCTTGCACTGCGCTCCGCGTTATTGACCGAGCTGCCTGCTTTGTTACGGGGGATGGACAAAGCGACGGGCTTGGCGGTGCGCATCATCGCAGAGAAACAATCCGCGTTCTACACTACTGTCGGAGAACGATGGTCTGACCTGTGGGATGCACTTAGAGTGGACGGGGACAGGCGTGGTGGAGCTGAAGAGACGCTGCGGGTGTGGCGGGAACGATGGGGCGAAGTCGAGGCGTACCTTTCCGTAATGAAAGTCACGCGCGAGGACCAGTGGTGGACTGACGGAAAGGAGCTACGGGATCTCGCGCTTCGGGCGGGGGTGGACAGGGAGGTCAGTAGGGAGCGACCTGCGTGGCGGTCGACTATGCCGACCATTGAGGCGGTCGTGCCCGATTCAGGACGTACATCAAATCATCAAACACGCCCGACGCCATCTCCCCCATCGAAACGACAGAACCACCAATCTCAGTTGTCGACTGGCACCATACCCTTAAGTCGTAGACGGAGTGGGAGTACCTCGACCACGTCACAGATATTACGCCGACCATCTGAAGAATCACTCCGTTCCGGCAAATCATCCAAGTCGACCGGCAAGTCCAGTCGGAATAGCCTAACGGTGGATTCAGAATATAGAGGACGTTCTTCGCGACGATCGAGTCTGAAAAACAAACTCGCCGACACATTCTGGCCTACGCATTATCGTCGACGATCATCTTCTGCTAAATCTCTCGGCGCACCCTCGTCCCCCGCGTCGTCATACCACTCAACAGGTGCCCCCCTATCACCCTACTCCCCATCTCGCCCATCTCCCACCCTCGCGGCCACACGTGCGCTGTACACTACGCGGGTGATCCATCCATGCCTCCCGCCGAATGGGGTGTCATATCGCAGCCTGCCATTCTTCCATCTTGTGTATGGCGACTCGTTCGATGTATTGCGCGAATACGGGCATCCATCGACACACATCGATCTGCCACTGTACGTCGATGAGGGTGAGGACTGTCTGCTCCTTGTTCGTGCGAAAAGTAAAGGCGTTGGGTACGAGGCAGGCGAAGTGGGATGGGTGCTGGCGAGTTTCTTAATACCAGTGGACTGAGCGACAGGTCAAATCAGCGGCGCGATGAACGTGTGGTCGAAGACACTGCCATGCCAGGTCGGCCATATTGGGCCCAGTCGCGATACCCCCATTCCACCACCTGTTTGCCTTCTTGTGTCGTGTTCACTAGCTATTCTCGTTCTTTTGTCACGATTCGCTTAGTGAGGGGTACGACTGAGGAGAAACTTACTTTTTCTCTCTCATGTGAACTATGTATATATGCCAAGGGACCCTGGAGGCTTCATCATATCAACATCATTTCATTCCCTACCACAATAGGACATGACATTCAATTTCCACTTACTTATGATGATCCGAAGGAATGAACGATGTCCTTTTTGATACCAGCATGATTGACTGTGCTTGATAGACACACTCAATTACCTCCAAAGATTGGTTGTACGATCATCGGGCATGTTACACTGGATCATATCAGAGCTATGCTATTACTCCAGAGGGGCTGGGTAGAGCCAGGGAGCAATAAGCGAGGGGCATGGCGGTGGTGATCGGTACGATGACACTCACATTCCAATTGGAGCGATAAAGCAATCAAATCATCTATTTCCTTGCGCAAAGCGTTCTGCTCGGAATACACACGCACCTCAGATCGATCTGCGCTATATATACCCTGCTAGGTTGGGTCTTGCCTCTTCCTTCACAGTCCATACTGTCTCTTCTCCATGCGACCGGTACGAGTCACCATTTGGTTGTCTCATACAAAACAAAGCATTTGATATGCAATGTTATAACCCTTTTTGTAGATTCGTCACCTCTGAAGATGATGTTGATTCGTTTGCAGACTGAGATGATATCGCGTTCTGATCATATAGTATTGTCAGGTTACCAACGAATTCGCGACTTTTTTCTTTCCCTTCGGGCACCTTTTGAGTGATCTGATCTGCTGTGTTGAGTCAGGACATGAAATGCAAGTAGAGACCAGAACTGTTCACAGACATCATGACCCTGGATGGTCTGGATGGATCGTCATCCTAGCCAACTGCCCATCGGCATCTTGAATCTCGACCTCGATCCCTTTGGACCGATCCACCACTCCCTTGCCTTCACCGTCCTCAGTGAGATCTTGCACCTGCACCCTTTCGCCCCCCTTTTCCTCATTGAGTTTCATTACCTGGATGGACCACCGCGCGCCCTCCTCCCACCCTGCCATCTCCGCCTCCCCGAGCGGCGACGGTCCCGCCCCATTCTTAATACCAATCATATCTGCACCGGGGCCATGCGGAGTGCCAACGAGCGCTCGTGTGGCGCCGAGATGCGCATTAAGTGCAGCCCAGTAGAGCGCCGTTGAGCTGACGTAGTTCTGTTGGGCGAGTAAGCGAGGCAAGGGGGAGGAGATAGGCGAGGATATCTATGGAGCCTTTTTCCAGTGGAGGTGTCGTGTCCACTTGTTCGCAGAGTAGGAATGCTCATCAACCGTTACCGGCTGCCATGTGAAGGACGGTGTCACTGCCGTTGTCATTGTGGACGTCGTCGAGCGCATTGGGTGAGAATGCGGCAACGAAGGCTTGGGAGGAACTACCTCATGGTTCTGCAAGCCTTTTCCATTTCCTGAGTAACTTCTCATTCGGTCCATCCAAGCCTATTTCGCTCCTACTCTGGACGCACTTGTGCAAATCCGAAAATTTGTCACTTGGCACGGAATGGCCAATCAAACACAACAAATGCTTTGTGCGTCGATGGCGAGGTTCCATGACGGTTAGGGCTAGAGAAAACATAGAAATATTTAGGTTGTAAGCGTGGATTTCGGGTATCTGTTGGAAGTTGACTGACATGAGTTGGCTTGGTATTGTTGAGTTGTTCTATTCTATACCACAAACCGTGATCGACTCAGCAGTGAAGGATACTACATATCGACGGCTCCCATGGATGGACCTCGTCACCAGGTCACTCGTTCCCCGGTTGCAGGCTCAGAATCTGGATTTTGAGAAGCTTTTTCTCTCGAGGTTTCAAGCGCCCTGACTCATCATCACGATGAATTGTGCCTCGTGGCGTCACATTCTGTGCAAACACTATCAACTCACTACAGGATCTCCAGTTAGCGAAGGAAGAGGGGAACGTGGTGCTGTAGCGCTGCTGCCAGTAAGACCTATCAGCTTGGCGCGACCAGCCATCGCCGTACTGCTGTTACTCGCACACCTGTTCGCTTGCACTTTCTTCCTGCTCACACTCCGTCCATCTCCTTGTGGGCCAAATTTCATCTGAAAAACTCTTCACGCAACCTTCCTTACACCTTCTCCGCACGACTACAACTGCAACCGCGCTCAGCCCACCTTACTTTGCTCTCCCTGCGAGTTTTCCATGTCCTCGGTGTCCGGCATACAATACGCCTCCGAAATGGTCGACCAATCCGGACAAGATGTAACATACAGTCTGAAGTGATTGGCATATTATATAGTCATCCCATAAGTAACTAACGCCGGTTTGGGTTAGCCTTCCCTCACCACCAGACCTTACTCCCTATATCACGAAAAGAGATGACCAGTATATTGCTGGAGGGGGTTTTGGTGATGTTTATAGATGCTGGTGTGCTGATGGGCCCCCGAGAGAGGTACGAACGTAGTGAGTGCCTCCATTGAACCGGTGATTCAAACCCGCTTTAGGTCGCAGTGAAGGCGTTCCGATTCAAATTGAGGATGGATAAGGATGGGAGTGATGAAAAACAAGCCAAGGTAACTTGTCTCATTCACAACGGAAGCTTTCTGTTTTGATCGACCCGTAGATGCTTCGTCGAGAGCTAGGGATTTGGAGAAGGCTCGATCATCCGAACGTTGTCCCATTCCTGGGCATCGCGTATGGATTTGGAATGCGTGGTACAATGTCGTTGGTCTCATTGTGGATGCGTAACGAATCACTCCACTGGTTCTTAGCAAAGTACAATGACAATCTGGGTGTGGGGCACCGACTCCAGTTTGTGCGTACTCCTGACATCAACACTATTTATGTCTTCTAACCACAGGTGATAGTTAGCGGATATTGCAAGTGGGTTGTGTTATCGTGGGTCCTGTTGTCATCATCAACCACATAAAAGAATAATCTGCAATAGTGCACGGGTGTCAGTTTCCGATTGTCCATGGGGATCTGAACTCTGTACGTCGAGATCGAACCATAACACCTCCCCTATCTGACAAAAGAAGAATAATGTTCTCGTTGATGAAAATTGCACCGCGCGCTTGACTGACTTTGGATATGCTTCCTTACTGGGGAATATCCCCGAAGCATTTGATTATCTCCAAAGATCCACTGCACGTCCAGGGGCCTTGCGCTGGATTGCACCAGAGCAATTAGAAACGGAAGAGTCGTTTAATCGGACCACGAAGAGTGACGTATACTCCTTCGGTTGCATCTCCTTAGAGGAAAGTTTTTTTGATTGAATACTAATGTTGGTTTGTTTCATTCTAATAGTGTTGTAGGTGTTATCTGGAAAGCAACCGTGGTCAGAAGTCCGAGGAGACGCAGCAGTGATCACGCGCATGCTGAAAGGCCAAAAGCCAGGTCGACCAAAGTGTGAGATGCTGCATGATTCGCATTGGAACTTCATTCAACAGTGCTGGTCTGGAGTAGAGGAGAGGCCTGTTGCGGGAACAATAGCCACTACCATCAGGCAATTCCTGAGTGATTCACTGCAGCCTCGGCCTCTCCGAGACTTGGTAGCATCACGGTCGGCTAATACTGATTCTCATGTGGGTGGATCATCACCTCCGAGGCAACTCACGCCTGTTAGAGACCAGGTCTTGGCTTACGTGCACAACGAGAATAGACCGCCCGCACCCCCGTTAGAGGAGCAGGGGGCCCTGTTGCCCGATCGTGGAGATGCTTTGGCCCAGCGGCCACAAGCACGGCCGGCGCCCTCGATCCGATCGGAGTGGCGGAACAATCCCCTCCAGTCGTCGACAGATACTGAAGCCCTCCCCCTCCCGCCCAACCAGGAAGACGAATTCACAATCTACTACAGCGACGGGACCAAGGAAGAAGACCTTGATTCCGCCCGATCCCAACCATCTTCTACCCACAGTCTCACCCTCAAGTCCCCTACAAGCCTTGCTACAACAGGTACTACCATCGAAGCAGACAAAGCCCTGCCCCTCCCACTCGACCAGGAGGACGAATCCACAATCTACTACAGCGATGAGATTGAGGAAGAAGATTTTGATCCGGGCCAATCCCAACCGTCCTCTGCCCACAGTTTCGCCCTCGAGGTCCCCACAAATTTTGCTACAACAAGTATTACCACCAATCAAACTAAGCTCATCCCGATGCCCTCCCCCCGTGAGAGTTTTGTTGGATGGTCGCTTGCCGCCCTCCTTGCCACTCTCGATGCAGACAAAGCCCTACCCCTCCCGCCCGACCAGGAGGACGAATTCACAATCGACTATGGTGATGAGATCGAGGAAGGAGACTTTGACCCGGACCAATCCCAACAGTCCTCTACTGACAGTTTCACCTTCGCGATCCCCACAAGCCTTGCTACAACAGGAACTACCACCAATCAACCAACTGTCATAACAAAGAGAGTACATGCCCTACGCGAGCTACTCTCCTCAGAACGTGCATATGCCTCAGATCTCGCATTGATCCGCGACATCCATATTCCCCTCGCTCTAGGCAGGTTGGTTCCCCCTTCATAATGCTTTGTCTTGATCCTCTTGCACATGCAGGACAACCAACACCTTTCAACACTAATGGCACGCCCAGCACATCACCGTTCTCGCCGGGTTCTGGGTCCAGCTCGTTGTCCAGAACGGTCTCCACAGCCTCCGATTCTTCCACGACTTCTTCGCAGCCTAGTCCCCCGATGGCTCGGGACGACGTACGCATCATATTTGGTAACATTGGCGATCTGGCCCTGTTCTCAGATTACTTCGTTGACCGCTTGGAGGTAGCCCTCGGTGGCGCGCTCGACGGCAGCACTGGAGAAGATAGGGTTGGTACACTCTTCCTCGAGATTGTGAGTGTCCACTATCCCTCGTCATCCCCGGTTCTCATCTTACGTTCCCATCGTGGCAGATCCCGGCTCTTGAACCTCCCTATAAGACATACATTACACGTCATCCAACTGCGCTTGCCCACCTCAATGCTCTGCCGCCGTCACCGGTACTCTCGGCATACCTGTCTCACACGCGGACGCTCGCATCTTCCCTGACACACGCTTGGGATCTCCCCTCTCTCCTCATCAAGCCCGTGCAGCAGCTTCTCAAGTATTCACTTCTCCTTGGTGCTATTATCGATGCTACCCCGGACTCTCACGAGGATCGCGCAGCACTCGCAAAGGCTCGCGAACGAATGGAGGAAGTAGCGAGAAGCGCCAACGAGGACCAGCGTCGTCGGGAAGTCGTTCGCGAGGTCCTCAGAGGAGCACCTACCCCCAGTGGCAACAGAATGGGCAAGTCAAAAAAAGGAAATGGTAATGGTAACGTAGGTGTCAGTGCTGCTACTTCGGCACGCATGAGATCCCTTCGTCCTCGGAAGACCAGCAAGGACGTGGGAGAGAACAAACTGGACAATGCGGAAGCAGTGGAAGTAGCACGGTTGGAAGAGGAGTTGCAGCGATATGGGACGTTCCTAGATAAGTTGGCCAAGGACGTGAAGGACTGGCGAATGAGCATGCGGCAAGCATTGGTTGCCTTATGGCAATGGGGTATCACGTTTGGTGTCACCCTTGGGATCACCCCGCTCCCAGCTACACCTGACGGTTCCAAATCAACGGACGAGCCCGAAAGCGAAAGGCGTTCGGAGGCATACAATGCATTCATCCTTGTGCTAGCCAGCCTTCCGGGTCTGTGCACCAACCTCGATCAGGAACTGCAAAAGGCGTTGATCCCACTGCTCTGTAATCTAAAAACGATGATGGAGCCCCCGATGAAACTGCTCGATGTAATGCATTCATTTGAACAGGCCCACTCTTCGCTACCCAAGCCGCGCTACCAATACTACCTTGCGCTGCGCTCCGCGTTATTGACTGAGCTGCCTGCTTTGTTACGGGGGATGGACAAGGCGACGGGCTTGGCGGTGCGCATTATCGCAGAGAAACAATCCGCGTTCTACGCCGCCGTCGGAGAACGATGGGCTGACCTGTGGGATGCACTTAGAGTGGATGAGGAAAGGTATGGTGGAGCTGAAGAGACACTGCGGGTGTGGTGGGAACGATGGGGTGAGGTTGAGGCGCGACTTTCCGTAATGAAAGTCACGCACAAGGACAAGTGGTGGGCAGATAGAGAGAAGGAACTACGGGATCTCGCACTTCGGGTGGAGGTGGACAGGGAGGCGGGCAAAAAGAAGCGACCTGTGAGGCGGTTGTCTATGCTGACTACCGAGGCGCAGGGAGGGGTCGTGCCCAATTCAGGGCGTGCATCAAACTATCAAGCACACCTGACGCCTTCTCCCCAATCGAAACGACAGAACCGCCGATTTCAGTTGTCGACAGACATCATGCCCTCAAGCCGCGGACGAAGTGGGAGTACCTCAACCACATCACCGATACTGCGCCGATCATCCGGTGAATCACTCCGTTCCGGCAAATCATTCAAGTCGACCGGCAGGTCCAGTCAGAATAGCCGAGCGGAGGACGGGTCACCCGTGCCTCGCCTCAAGCCCAACTTTGTGCAGACAAACGGTGGGTGTAACAGTACGCCACAACGCACCAAAGATGCACCCCCATCATCCTACTCCCCACCTCGCCCATCTCCTACGCTTGCCGCCACACGCGCGCTGTACACTACGCGAGTGATCCGTCCATGCCTCCCGCTGGTTGGGGTGTCATATCGCAGCCTGCCATTCTTCCATCTTGCGTGCGGCGACTCGTTCGATGTGTTACGCGAATACGGGCATCCATCGACACACACCGATCTGCCACTGTACGTCGACGACGGCGAGGACTGTCTGCTCCTCGTTCGTGCGAAAAGTAAAGGCGTTGGGTACGAGGCAGGCGAAGTGGGATGGGCACTGGCGACTTTCTTGTTACCGGTGGACTGAGGGACAGGTCGAATCGGCAACGTGATGAAGGCGTGGTTGAAGTTGCTAGGTTGGTTATATTGGGCTCGGTCGCGACACGTCCATTCCGCCACCTGTTTTTGTCATCATGTTTAGCCATTCTTGTTCTTTTGTCATGACTCGCATGATGAGGGGGTTAGATTCAGGAGAGGCTTGCTTTTTCTCTCTCATGTGAACTATATATATATATACCCTTGGGATTCTGGAGGCTTGATCGTATCAACATCATTTCATTCCCTTCCACAAATACACAACATTTCCACTTACTCATGATAATCCGAAGGAACTATTTATACAATACCAGCATACCAGCATGATTGACTGTCCTTGATAGGGACACACTCGATTATCTCCGAAGAAGTTTGGTTATACAATCGTCGAGCATGTTACACTGGATCACATCCAAACTATGCTATTGCTCTAGAGGGCTGGGTAGAGCCAGGGAGCGAAAAGTGAGGGGGCATGGCCGTGGTAATCGGTATGATGACACTCGCATTCCAATAATAACCACCTTTTCGTATCCAATGTTGACGAGTCACCATTTATCTGGCTTATGGCTTTGATATATGCAACATATGGCCCTTTTTGTGTTGAATTATATTACAGGCTGAGATGATATCGTGTTGTAATCATATAGCATTATCAGGTTACAACGAATAAATGAAGCGGCTTATCCCTGACTTTTTTTTTCTCGTCGGGCATCTTTTGGGTGATCTGATCTGCTGTATTGAGTCAGGACGTGAAATGCAAGTAGAGACCGGACTGTTCACAGACATTATGACCCTGGATGGCCTGGATGGATCGTCATCCTAGCCAACTCCCCATCGGCATCTTGAATCTCGACTTCGATCCCTTTGGACCGATCCACCGCTCCCTTGCCTTCACCGTCCTCAGTGAGATCTTGCACCTGCACCCTTTTGCCCCCCTTTCCCTCATCGAGCTTCATTACCTGGACGAACCACCGCGCGCCCTCCTTCCAGCCCGCTATCTCCGCTTCCCCAAGCGGCGACCGCCCCGCTCCATTCTTAATATCAATCATATCCGCACCGGGGCCATGCGGAGCGCCGACGAGCAATTGCGCAGCACCGAGATGCGCATTAAGTGCGGCCCAGTGGAGCGCCGTCGAGCCGGCGTGGTTCTGTTGGGTGAGCAGGCGGGGGGAAACAAGTGGGAGGAGATAGTCAAGGATATCTATGGAGCGTCTTTCCAGTGTCGGTGTCGTGTCTGCTTGTTCGCAGAGTAGGAATGCTCACCGGTGTGACCGTTACCGGCTGCCATGTGGAGGACGGTGTTGCCGTTGTCGTCGTGGACATCATCGAGCGTGTTGGGTGAGAATGCGGCGACGAAGGCTTGGATGTCGGGGAGGTCGCCGTAGCGACAGCTGAGGAGGAGGTCCAGTCGGTCGTCGTCGGTGGGCGATGGCATCTCGTGACCGATTGATAAAATTGGGTTGGGTGTGGGTTTTACCGTCGCGCGTTGAAACGTAGACGGATCACATCAACACTTTGATATCATTTCGTCTCCTCGCGTTTGGTTGCCCAGCCAATATCGCCACGAACGGGGAAAAACGTGCACACGAACGGAGTGCGTCACCATGTGGCACCTCGGCTGAATCGACTATCTTTATCGATATCTACACTCGTGACAATGGCGTTCTCTGCTCCACCGTGCTCTAATTCCCTCCGTTTCGTCCCCGCAACCCATCTCTGGGTTCAAAAATGACTCATGTCTCCCCTGCAGTCTACTTCACTTGGGCGGCGTTGAGCTCGGCGGTACGTGCGTATGCATCCACCGTTTTCCGTTCGGTTGATGACGCTCGTCCATCTGCAAGCTGGGAGCCTTTCTGATCTTTCATTTATGGTCGTTTGATCGGTTCAAGTGTCTCAAGTAAGTCTGCCCCCTCGCCCCTCGCCCCTCGCCCCTTGTCCCTGGTCCTCACCTTATTCCCTCTCCAGGTGGAACCATGGTACATATGCCGGGGCGTTCAAGCGCGTCATGACGGTATGTGGTTTCCAATAGAAAACCCGTGTATCGAATTGTGGCGGACCACAGTATTCGTACCTGCTGAGTGTTCCACTGATCATCACCTATTCGACTGGGTTCGCCATCATCAAGTACACCTACGGATTCAAGTCTATCCCAGCTTTTGGAAGTAAGGCTTCATTCCTCTCACCCTCGTTTTTATTTTTTCCGCTAAGCGCACATCAGTTATACCGACGCCCTATTTCTTCTGGAGCGAGAGAGCGCAAAACACAATTATCCCGCTCTATATCTGTCTCTCATTCGCGTGGGCACTTGAAATGTAAGCCCCCTTATCACCCCGTCCTTCGTGCGCTCACCTCCGTTCGGCGCAGGGTCACACACTTGGAAGGCAAGTCATGTAACCGTATTCGATGCATGACCGCCGGCTAATCCGCGCAAACGTCCTGCTCCCAACAGAACTCTGCTTTTGGCTTTTCCTCGTTCACTCGCAATCAACACAACAAGACTGGTTTCAAAGCCTGTACTTCAAGATATGGTCCGTCGGGTCGTGTCTCGCCGTTGTCACGATGCCCTTGGTGACCATTCTGACACGGCACGACGTGTTCAAGGTTCGCGTGGCTTTTCGGACTGAGGAGGGAAATATGGATCTGACTGATGATCCCCGCACGATTTCGTTTTTCCGCAGTGTGAAGCCGTCACCTTCCTTACCGGCGGTCTCGGCAGTTTCTCGTTGACAATTTGGTTCTTACCCGTATTGTGGACGTTTCCTTCATTTCTCGCGAATCTTGTATGCCTTCTTTAAGTTGGTGGTCCGTCTGGCTCTGTCTGACCACGGTCATTCTTTTGATGGGGGAAAGAGACAGCATGATGTTGACATACAGACGATGGTTCGGTTGGCCAAGTTTCACGAGCTCAACGTACGTCCTCCCACCCTGCGGCACCGTTGAATGCTGATTGTGTCACATAGTGCATTCGTATCGTGTTTCGCTTCCTATTTACTATATCGATCGTCATCCTCGGTGTGGACGGCGTTCGGCCACATCACGACATCAACAACAAAATGTACGTCCGGAGATCTGTCCCACGCAGATCCTGATCTGATGTCTCCATTTTTGAATGTGCTGATGAATTGGTTGATGGTTGACGGTCGGTTGTGGGGTGAATGGGGATATGATGCTCGGTGCCGATGTTCCATGTGGCTCAGGTTGCCAACAGGTGCGCGTTACCACCGGCCCTCGTTTTATTTTTATTCTGTTCCGCATCATGCTGATTCCGACCTCGATCCCTGTGTGTGTGCATAGATTTGCTAGGCATAGTTGCGGCCATCGGCTGCCTCTTCTCTTCCGGACTCACCCTCATCGTACGTATCGTCATTCCTCCGTGACATGTGACGCTCGAGGCTCTCTGACGCCGCTCCATGTTCTTGATGACTAGATCTTCTTCCCGCGTTCGTTGGAGGGTGAGATGGTGCGCCGAGAACAACAACGTGCGCGTCCAGGACGGCGTGGATACAAGAGCGAGAATTCCGCGTCGGAACAAACGCATGTGGACACTCAGCTTCAGCTGTACACCCTGCACGAGGCAGGTTCCTGTGCCAGCATCATGCATTCCAAGTTGGACATGGAACTCGAGCTTGAAAAAGGAAGCGGCAAGGACGCAGAGGAGGTGGATGAGGACGAAGAGAGGAAAGGGGTTCAATCGTTGTCGTTTCAGGTCCGCACGGAGGGGACGGAGTTGCCAGAGTACGAGGCCATCACACACGAGGACAGACACGGATCGGCGCGGCACCCGTCGACCCGTAAATTGTCTCTCGAAAAGCCTAGCGTGCACACCCGACCTGAGATCAAGGACGACGTGGGCTGGCGCGGGGCGGGCTCGATCGCGCTGCAGCCTAACCGTCGAAACAAGAGTGGGGACATCGAGCTGGGGGTGGTGCTCAGCCCGAGCGAGGTCGAGCTTCTGCGTGCACATTCGAAGCGGGCCAACCGGATGAGCGTGCATAATCTGGTGCATCACTGGCGGTCTCCGATCGGTGCGTACACACACACACTTGTGTATTGCTCGCGTATACTGACGTGTTGTTCTTTTTTAAAGAGATCGGACGACCATCGACTTGGCAGCGGAACGTCTGACGTGGGTGTCATCGTCATGAACCACTCCATACTACGCTTTTTCTTCTTTTGTTAATGCATGCCATAATGCGCATCGAAAATGGCTGGTTAAATCAGCCAAAACTTCATGTCCTGTCCTTTTTTTTATTTGTAGATCGACATTGTATGCGGTATGTAAGAATATGTTCCAGACAGAAAGTCACTGTCAAGTACGCGAGCATCGAGACGGCCAGGGAGTTGATCATCGTTTTCGTCGTGCGCCTTCCTAATGAACGCTAGCGCTTCTTGCCCACCTCCTCGTGCCAACGGAGTCTCGTCGAAATCAATACGGTAACCTGACCTCCCCGCCCAGTCAAAGTCGATCCGCTGCCGCCCTCTGTCTGGCGTCACCATCGCATCAAGGGCTCCCCAAAACGCCGCCAAACACATCCCCAGCTCTACAAAGGGCACTTCCCACTTCTTCTCGAACGCGCAACAAGGAGAGAAAGCCGGAACGCTGACTACGAATACGTTCCGTTTCGTTCCGTACGGCTTCTGCGAGCGTGTGTGCGTCCCGTCCGACAAATATTCCATGAGGACCATGCGTTGGGTTCGTCGTCGTGGGTGGTCCCGGCAGTATAGCAAGTCGTGGTGCGAACCCGTTCGATGGGCAACTCGCGGTGCGCGGCGCTTCTCCCGTAGAGGGGAGGAGGTGGTGGTGGGGGAAGGCGATTCGTTAGGAATTTGGATTTGGCCTTGTTCATCCGTGGTAGTGGACATGATCCCGATAACCTGGTCGGTGAGTTCGCTGGGCTGCGTTCGCAATGCGAGACGCAGACATCGACAAGCCAAGGTTCCGGTGCAGGCAACCATGAAGGTGTGGGGATGGGGAACGAGCATCCGAAAGCGATTAGAGCTGTTGTTGTGTAAAAAACATAACATCAGCCATGAACGCAAAAAATAAAAATAAAGGGGGGATACTTAAATGGATGGGATCGCCTCTAGCTGGCGGAATATACGCCGATACAAAAAGGCAGCCTGGGTCGACGGGTCCGAGCCTCCATCACTGAGCCCGTTCTTTTCTTCATGGACCACGGGAAAGACATCTTCCTGTTAGCACTTATCGCCTACTCCTAGGTCGCAGCGATCGGTTACCACAAAGTCCGGTATAGCATTGTCGGAATTCTGGCGGAGGCCGACGGGACGAGCGAAAACTGTCCGCCGGAGAGCGTGGAGATGCTGTCTGCGAGAGGACACCTTATCGTAGGTCGCAGCGAACGCCTCCGTGAGTTCCCGGACGTTGCGAACAAAGTAGCCAGGTACGGCCGGCGTGATTAGGATCAAACCCCTTACTGGGAAAGTACTGTATCGACTGCTTTCCCGTCGCGGAAACGACAATCTAATAGTGCGGGGGTGTTTCGCGGATTGGGAATGGGTGAGACTCTTGCATGCTATGTCGCGGAAACGCATGAATGCTTGTTGGATAAATTTCATCGATGGTGCGCTTTGGGAAAGCGAAGCTCTCACACCGATCCAGCTCAGCCAGCGTGTCGAGCTCCTCTCTGGGCTCCCCTCCGGCATCCTCGCAGCTGAAGAGAAGAAGATCGATCAGTTGAGGTGACACTAACAAGTGTCAGTCGAGTTCAAGTTGCTTGTTGGTACTGAAGTTGATATTCATGACGGAGATCTTCTTCTGGCATGCCCTGCAGTTTTAGAACGGAAACCGGGAATGCGGTTAATCAAGTTTGAAAACATGGTTGAGAGCGAACCGCATAGAAGTTGCTTGTTCGTCTTCGGAGCTGGCGGCTGCGAGCTTCATAAGACGACTGGATATATGGCCTATGCAATGTCGAAGAGCGCTAGGCTAGAGTGTCAGTGTCCTCTCACCGTACAAGCAGCATGTTGGCACTTCATCACTGTGCCGGGGTAGACTGTCGCCCACCTTGCCAAACTATCTGCAATATCATTGACGTGCGGTCTGATCGTCATAAGTACCGGAGGGCGAAGGTGAAAGAAAAGAGACATGTACACCGCCATCATCGAAAAAGGGCGTCCTTTAGGGGTAGCTCTACTAGGTAGGTGGGTGAGTGGCATCTCATCTCGAGCGATGATGAACCAGGGCAGGAACTTGGGTCACGTTTGATTCGTCACAGTCCTAACAGGATGAGTGCTTGCGATGCGATTGGTACAAGTTCGTATTTGACAATGATAGCTAGGGTCTACCGTATAACAACGCATTACTACCACATTTAATGCACGCACCCTAGCCTGGCAAAAGTCGCTCAAACGTAAAAAGATCGTGGGAGGGGTGCAACTTAATGCCCGGACCAACGTCGCCGTCATCTGATGCCATGGGTATTGATTAAAGCCGGATACCTCGCCTCGTTCGCCTTTCCACTTCAGCCAAAGTACAATCACCATCGGCCCCCTCTTCGAAGCCAAGGCATTCAGCAATCGCAGGTCGCCAAAAACGAGCCCACCTGCCATCTTCACCTGCTGACAAACCCCAGCGTCGAGCTCTTCATAATTGCGGCCTTCGATGCGCTTCATGACGACCCATCCAAAGTTCCAAGCTCGTTGACCTTCTCACGGTACCACAGTGCTGGCGCGGGTCAGCGAGAAGCTCATTCCCCTCCCTCCTGAATGTCTTGGTAAACTTGATAACGACGCAGTGTCACGAGCCTTGGCGTGCCCAGTGCAGATCAGGCGGGAGTGAAAGACGGCCTCGCCCTTGTTTTTGCTCTTCAGACCCGGATCCAACCTCTGGAGATACTTGAGTTACCTCCTTTTGAGAACCTGGCAAGGGTGGGGCCCACGAAGCGTGGCAGCTTGACGTGTCCACGTCAGTGCTGAGCCATTTAGCTGCGGGTGGCTTACCGTCACCCCATCGCTCATCCAGGGCATCCCGCAGCTTGTTCTGGGCACAGATAGTACACGCGACACGCCTGGCAGTATCATCAAGTTGTTCTCCAGCACGGCGCCCGAGGAAGATATAGTCCATGACACGCTGTGATATCAACACGTGCGCGTACACGGCGGCGGTGAAGGAGATGTACAGCCCACATATGCCTATGAAAAGTGCGGGGAGGCGAGAAATCTCTTGGATGGAACGAGCCTACGTAAATCATTCGAAGTAACGGGGCGGTGGTAATGGTGGCAGTGGAAAAAGCACACCGTCAGTGGAGGTATGCACTGCTAATGTAAGAACGTCCGGCTTGAACGATGGCATCTGACCCTTCATCGCTAATCTCAACCTTCGCCTCCACGAACCCAGGACGTGCATTGACAGGCTAACCGCTGTCGACAACACGGAGCCAAGGGCAAGTATGGTGCTCGCGTAAAAAAAGGTGGACCCTAGTCTCTGAAACGGAAAGGGACAGATGCGGTTCACCCTCGCGTCCTCTGAAGCGTGAAAGGTAGCAGATGGCGTGATGAGACTGAACGCCGAAGTCGGATGAGTGGCTTGACGTTGTGATCACAGGTGGACAAGTCGCGGACGAATGTGGCAAAAGCTGAAGGGTACGGCGCAACAGGTGGTGGAATTCGTTGGCCCGCTAGAAAGATCCCAAGCGAAATAACTCGAGAGCTCCCTCGTGGCACGTAATGGTTGCTGTCGAAGCTGAGCTGCAGACTTGTGAGATCTCCCTTGGTCAGTCCCTTGTGGAGCAAAGACATCCTGTTTTGTAGAGGTCAAGCTCACAGGCATCTCTCCAACTCTATTAATTTCTGAGGTCCCTGACATTTGCCGTTGATGTGATTTGAATTCCGAATATATGATTGAGGGACAAGACAATTAAGAAGAGCTTTATGAGTGGCACCGGTAGATGTTTGTGATGTTGGTTTACGCCGTGGGTGTACATGCGACTCTGGAATCGATATGGCTACAAGACCGTTTCCTACCCCGGAGGTAGTCAGCTCCACCTTCTACCATCCTGAAGTCTCGAGCTTTCACTCGGTTCGCCGGTTAAAGGGCTCTATTGTCTCTGACCCAGTGGCGTCATACGATCACATCGGTGAGCACTTGTTGGGTTTGCGCTTTGCCTGTCCGCTGACACCTTCTAGCATCTTCTGTGGCGGCTTCAGCCTCTTGTCTTCGGCGCTATTCGGCGGTCTTAGCTACCTGCTTCATTTGTGGTGTGCATCGCTCCTATATCCCGCGTGCTCCCTATGCACGGGGCGTTGGGGTGAGCATGATGCATAAACATCTCGTTGCTCGGACTTGGGGCTGACCTATGTGAGTCTTGCTCGACTAGTAGCATCGGTGTGCTAATGTGTCATCTAGCGTCTTTTGAACGCGTTCGAGCGTCCTCCTGTCGTCCTCGCGGTTCGCGGCTGGTTCACGATGATATGACAATGTGTGTTATCACCTCACTCGGTTTGTCTTCTTTTCTATCTACTCGAGGACGTCGTCTCATCGCTGGTTTCTCCGTCCATCTCGTGGTCCCATGACGGAGCAACCGGGTCGGGATGTAATCGCGCCTCTCAAGTGTTGCGAATCGGACTAGATGTCACCCTATTATAGACTGGTCCTAGTAGTATATATACTCCAACAGCTAGCTGAACATGGCGTGAGAAGTAGATCATGATTTGACATGTTATGTTAATGTTAAGAGTTCGTGTGGTATTTCGTGTAAAAAAAAATTGAGCCCGAAGTGTGCACTCATTCCGATAACACGACCCTCATTTTATTTTATTGCTTGCCGTGGTCATGTGTCAAGTCACGCTTGGGAAAGAGACCCGACTTGGCACAAACGTGTGTACGATTTGAATGACAATGTTCGCTTACTCATACGCCTCGCCTCGGATCTTGGATTAGGTAACCAAACCAAAGCTGACTTCTTGACTTGACACACGTACTTGTGATGTGGTTTGTGGCGCGTATCTGGTATCAAAACTAGTACTGATGGGCGACATAGCAAGCACATCCTCAACGCACAGGTCTCCATACGAGCACCGTGTTGCAAACAGTGGTTCGACTGTCCTGAGTGTCATGCCGAGACCCAGGACCACCAGCTCAAGAAGACGACCGAGATGGCATTTGTGTGCAAAAAATGCAAAAAGGCGTTCCGCAAGGATATGACCAACTACGAAGAGAGCGACGAGTATTGTCCACATTGCGACAACCACTACGTGCGTACAGACCGCTGAGCTCAATCGCCTCTTGCTGATTATCCGCCGCAGATCATCGAGGCCAAGACGCCACAGGCTGTTGTTGGCGTCGAGGGCGAGGATGCGCGGGTAGATGCACGGTGCTGTCTGTAGCCCATATAACGCGACGGTACTGAACTCTTTTTTCAGCATGCTCAAGGACGAGCGGGTGCGGCAAGATCCGTCCCGGAGTGTTTTTCGAAGGGATGAGTTTTTCTGACATACTTGGTTAGATTTAAAACGGGTTTCCCTTTGTGGATATGTCTCTGTCATGACGTCACGTAATAGAACCACTTTTTTTCCTTCTCCTATTCATTCGAGTCAGCGGCCCCGCTTATTCGGCCCCTCTGCAGAGCACCCTTTAAAAGGTTCACCTGCTATCTCAAACCCTCTCCATCTCCCTTGGCCATGGCTCTCATCTTCCCCCGTGATAACGGCGCGCTCAACGCTAATCCCCCTGCTGGAGATGCCCACATCACCACCCATGCGTCCGACTGGCTCTGGGCTGTCTTTGCCATCATGATCCTCTCCTGGATCATCGTTCTTGGCTGGACCTTCTCGGTCAGTCTCCTCTGTCTTCTCTTCCTTTTCCCTCACTCTCCCACAGAACCGCAAATACATCCGTGTCGTTCACTTCATCCCCCTCATCGTGCTCTCTGTTGCGAGTGTTGCCTACTTTTCCATGGCCTCGGATCTGGGCTGGACTCTGATACCCTCGGAGTTTGGCTCACACCCCACGCGCCAAATATGGGTACGTTATCGTCTTCCAATTTCCGTCGCTTGCTCTCACGGCCGCGACCTAGTATGTACGGTACATACAATGGTTCATCAACGCCCCTTTGCTGCTTCTCGGCCTTCTCGCCTTTACGTCCATGTCTACGCCACAAATTCTCACCGTCCTCTTCTTCTCATGGTTCTTGGTCGTCAACGGTCTCGTTGGCGCGCTTGTTGCCAGCTCATACAAATGGGGATTTTTCGTGTTCGGTCTCTTTGGTCTCTTCTTTATCTGGTTTGTTCGAGTCCATCCGCAGTGTGCCATTGCACAGCTAAGTGATCTTCAGGTACATGCTACTCGCTCATGTCCATCTCTTCACGTTCCGCAACGACGAATTTCGCGGTGGCTACATCGCCGGTACCGCTTACATCTCCTTCGTCTGGATGCTCTACCCGATCTGCTGGGGCTTGTCTGAAGGGAGTAACACCATTTCACCCACGTCTGAAATGGTCTTTTACGGCATCTTGGATATCTTGTCCGGTCCTGTCTTCCTGTTTGTCTACATCGGATATCTTTCCGGTTTCGACAGACAAGCGTTAGACTCGACAGCGTTTGGCACCGCCGAAAGAGGCACGTATGAACAAGTACAGCAGCCCGCACCCGTCAAGGCCGCCCAACCCCATGTGGCACAAGCGCAGCAGCCTCAGGGTATTGTGGATGCTTGAGATCATCATGATTGCATTGCTTTCTTCAACCTTTTTTTCTTTCCAATGTGTATTACTTTCGATTTAATGCTGTGATGTACTCGTGTATGACTGTGGCGGCTGTTTGCTAGCGATCACATCATTTTTTTTTCGTTCGTTACGGCGGCGTGGCTGTGATGCTTCATGTCATGCACAGCCACGTATCGATGAGTGAATATCCACGCCATCAACTGCATCGACGTCGTCCGTTTGCTCGCCAGATTTACCGTAGCCCGTCGTTCTTGTTTTTCTTCTCATCGCAGTGCGCCTCAATTGCTTTTCTTTCAACCACCAGTTTCGACAACACAACGCACTTTTCTTCCGCCTCATGTCTGCCAGAAGGCAGCCATCCACAACTTCGCTCGCAAGGTACGCCCGCACGACCTCCCCAGACACCTCAGCCCGCAACTTTGACTTTTGCAACGCATTCTGGGGCGTGGGCGATGGAGGCGTAGACGTCCTCTTTGCACGCATGCGTGGCGCTGCCCGTACCATGGAAGAACTCCGCAGCTTTTGGAAAGAACGGTAGTGCTCTCACACACAACATAGCGCCCCCACACGGCTCATTCCCCCCATCAGGTCGACGATCGAAGAAGACTACGCTAAGCGTCTTGCTAAATTGGCCAAGACGTCGATCGGAAAGGACGAGATCGGGTGTGTGCATTTGTCTCATTCATCCTGTCCCTCTCATCCTCACCCTCGTGTGTCTCGCCCGATCGCACTCCCCATGCATCCGTACACGGTGTATGATTTATGGTCCATTTCAACAGCGAGCTGCGCAACGCCATCGACACGCTCCGTTTCGAAACAGACAAACAGGCCGGCTTTCACTCCCAGCTCGCCCAACAAATCCGTGTAGACCTCGAAGGTCAAGTCGGCGCGTTCGTTACCAAACAGCAACAACACAAGAAACTTCATCAGGTCGCGATCGAGCGCGAGTTCAAGAACAAGCAGACGCGGGAACAACACGCCCAACGTGCGCGCGAAAAGTACGAGTCGGATTGTCTGCGCATCAACTCGTACACGGCCCAGTCGACGCTCGTTCAGGGCAAGGATCTCGAAAAGATTCATTTCAAGCTCGAGCGTGCGCAGCAGGCCGTGCAGGCCAACGAGAATGATTATGCGCAGTTTACAAAGGTGTCGCAGGAGACGATGGCCAAGTGGGAACACGACTGGAAGTCGTTTTGTGATCTGTGCCAGGATCTCGAGGAGGAGCGGATGGAGTTTATGAAGGATAATATGTGGTCGTATGCCAATGCCGTTTCAACGGTCTGTGTATCCGACGACGAGGTGCGCAGTTGTCCGTCGATCGAACGCACAAGACCCTTACTGATTCGCTCCCATCAGTCATGCGAGAAAATGCGTCTCGCACTGGAACAATTGGAGCCCGAAAAGGACATGGAAAATTTTGTGAGAGACTATGGAACGGGGAACGCGATTCCTGAACCACCCACGTTTGTCAACTATGCAAATACGGATGCACCCCCGGTGTCTTCCTCCCGGATTGTCACGCGACCCTCTATTTATATTCGTGCCTCGCAGAGAGCAAGCCGCCCCGCTGCCGTCCCACAGGACGACGAACCCTATGACGACACAAACCACGCTGGCGTTGGTGCCCGTGGCAGTAGTGGCCCGTCTGGTGCTCCCTTGTCGAGAAGTGCCACTCAGAAATCGACAGCACCCCCTTCACATGCCAACGGCGTCAACGGACACGTGTCGCCCTCCCAGGAACCTCGACGACGTCACAGCACTGCGTCGGCAATCGTCAAGCCTGCTCCAGGCGGGGACCCAATTGACCCAACGGTCACCAACACCCAACTCGTCATTGGTGAAGCCACATACAACGTTGACCCGAACAAGGATCCTCAGCAGCAACGGCCCACTCAGGCACGGGCGTCGCCACCTGTTGGTGAACAGGACCCGTTGGTGGTCCAGATGGCCGGGCTCAACGCGGCTGCTGCTGCCAACAGTACTACAAGAAGAAACACGATCCGCCGAGACGGTCCGCCTCCGTCTATCGAGTCGCGCAGGGGCACGGGTGACTCGCTGTCTACACCGCCGACCACCAACGCTGCACCCCGTGATTTCCATAATCCGGCAGAGGCAGTTGTGGGGTCGTACCCCCTCGCGCAAACGCCTTCGCGCTCCGCTTCGCCCAACCCACCCAAGGCAGTGCTGGCCGCGCCGCCTCCGCCGTCAGTATCACCCGGGTTGTCCAACATCCCTGTCGAACAAGTTGTGAACAACTATGCGCGGCCGTTCCCCGGTGAACCACGCAGTCGCGCCAACTCGTATGTGGGGGCTCCCCCGATCGTGAACCTGGGCCAGGACGGAGGTGCACCGCGCCCGACGAGCAGAGCCGGCTATCCAGGCGTCGGCACGCAGCCGCTCGTGCACACCCCGACGTCACCTGCCAAGGGTCCAAGCCCAACGACTGTCCAGCCCTACCGAGGGCCCCCTGCTCCAGCTGTCCAACCAAACAACGGGCCGCTGAACCGTAGTATGTCTCTATCTCACCGCCCAGTGACGCCGAGCAATAACCCGGCGGGTATCGTACTTGGCCCAGATGGCAGGGTGGTGCAGGACAATATGATGGTACAG
>JBBPJT010000390.1:0-25913 GCA_038088895.1 Xerocomus potaroensis | reverse complement strand
TGCCTCCCTATACCCTTTACCATCCAATCACTAGATCTAAGTACAACTCATGTAAATAGTTAGATAGTATATAAACCCCAAGGAACTTGACCAGGGGACTCCCCAGTCAAGTTCTCTTGGTGTTCTCCCTCTGGTAGGAGGCCCTAGCAAGATAGACTCAGTCCCACATATCCCCCTTTCTCATATCCCCACTCATACTTTGGCCCTCTCTCCATAGATCTCAATTATTAGGCTTATCTAGGCCTAGTGTAGAGATCAGAGGTGTTTCATAGACTACCTTGTGGGGGATAAAAGGAGGTCACAAGGACCAAAGGGGCACAGCATCTACTCACCATGAGAACAACATAACTACATATAGAATGGGGTCAAGGGTACACCTGTTCAAGAAGGAAGTCCATGTCAGGCAACATGCACTGACATGTAAGCATATCAGATATCAGATAATAATCCAATATTGAAAGACAGATCATAATGGTCCAATTCTATTATGGTAGCTAGTTGGATGGGAAGATGTAGGAAGGAGACAACTCTCTTGTAGGTGATACAAGGAGTTGTGTATGGTAGATTGGACAAGTACTCATCACATGTAATCTGACTTGGACATCAGGAGCACCAGTATGGCCTGACCCCAATGCTAGCCCAGCTGCTAGTAGGTTATAGTCAAAACCATAACATAGAGAGCAAAGAGATGTGTAGGCTTTTGTGAACTCAGATATGATAAATATATGTGTACCTTTGTTTGTAGCATCAAACAATAGCAACTATCCTACTATACATGTGAGATCTTAACCTTTATGTCAAAAGTGAATAAACTATTGCAATAGAGTAACTGTTTTACAGTGGATTACAAAACGATGCAGAAAACACACTTCAGAATTTGTGAGGCTGTGTAAGGACCCCGCACGCATCTGAGTGAGGGCATGTGTGGGAAAAAAAATGCTTGGTTGGTCCATTTGAACCCACCATGCCCCGCCAACTGTCCACAGATCTCAAAGCTCATATTCCAGCCCTCTACAACCAGGGCTATGCTGTCAAGAAAATCTGTACCATTCTAGGTGTCAAAAAATCACTTGTATATGCAACTCTCAGGCGCTATGCAGACTGTTACGACGTGAGCCAATAACCTCGAATGGCAAACACGAAGAGAGCAACGACCAGATAAACGTAGAGGTATGTTACTGCAATTGCGAATAGTCCAATAACGATGACTAGGACAGTTCCTAGTAGAACAACGGCGACGAAGGCAAGAATGATGGAAGATCTTCAAGGGATAGAATCTGGGATGAAGAGAGAGACGTTAACCGAGTATCCTCAAGGCTGTGGCAAGTGGGATGAGGTATTGACCACAAGAGGTTACAAGCCCACACTTAGGCGATGTAACGGTGAGATTAAGCTTAGGGTATTCTACAGGAAGTGCTACTCTATATATACTACTAGCCATGGTGCACAGACCATGGTGACTAAGCACTATATAAGGAATACCCTCAACCCTGGTACAAGGGTTGACCTAGAAAGGAAATGCCCATAACCCTGGGCTGCTACACGAGGTAAGCTTAGTAACAGGAACAACCATGAGGCAGAATAGAAGAAGGCCTCATGGTAAACACGTGTACGTGTTTAGTAATACAAACGGCATCAAGCTAAAAGGGGCAAGCAAGGACACCGGGGAACGGTACTAAGTAACAGCATCTAATGCATCATTATAGCGGGTGGAAGAAAGGGAATCTGTAGTTCTTCAGCGTAAGTTGTAGTTTCCTTGAAACATTAGAAAACTGTAACACAGACCATGGTGTCATATACAATCCCTTTACTTACTCTCGGTTTATTGGTCACTGCCAAATTCTCAACTTGGCAGATACACATTTTATCCAGTCCATAGTTCAATACCGCCCCACTATTTATCTCGATGAGGTCCAGCATGAACTCTACATCAAGCATCACAAGTATGTGACAATCCCAACCATCCTTCACACCATTCGACACCTTTGGTTCATGCACAAAACAATTTCTACCTCTGCTGCCGAACGTAATGAAGAAGTACATGCAACTTACATGAATCATATTGCTGCTGAAGTACCTGACCTGAACATGCTTGTATTTATTGATGAGGCTGCCAAAGACGCATGTACGTCTACCTGTCTGCAGGGCTGGTCATTACAGAGGCAGCACTGCCATGCAAGGCATCCATTCATCTGTGGTGTGTGGTACTCAATTCTTCCTGCAATCACACTCAATGGGATCATTGCATACGACATAGTTGAGGGCCCAATTGATGGTGAGTGATTTGTACAATTTTTGGGGGAACATGTGGTGCGTAATTTTTTTTTATTACTATCTCTAATCTACATTTGATATAGCTGCCATTTACCAACCCATATCTGGGCCCACGCAGCGTAATTATCATGGACAATTGCCATATCCATCAGAGTGAGCAGGTCTGTGAGCTCATCAAAGATATGCACTGTATGTTAGACTTGATTCAACAACTTCTTACTGATGCTTTTCCAGTATGTAAACTTCTCTACCTGCCTCCATATTCTCCTGATTACAATCCAATCGAGCAAGCATTTTCATCCATCAAATCATACCTGCATCGTCACTCAGGTGACTTATCTCAGATGGCGATTATTTGTGCCTGTCAAGATATCACCCTGGAGAATGCAGCAGGTTTTTTTAGGTTGTCGGGGTATATAGCATAGACATGATCTGCGTTTTTTTTTGTTGTATCACATGTAGTCCAATTGTATTACATGTAGTCTAAGAACTCTGGGTCCCATTGAGTACATTCATAATGAATATGATACAGCGCACAAATATGATCACAGCAGTGATGAATACCAATGATTTGCATACAGTGTAGGTAAAATGTAATAAGTAACTATAGTAGCTACTCAGCATTCTCATCAACAAAATATCCGTCAGGGATGAGCAGCCACTGTCTCTGTGCTTCACAATGGTAGTATAAGTCATAGTCCTTTTCCATAGGAGGCTCTAGCATGTTTGAATGTCCATCAAATCTCAAATCACTAAAGTTGAATGGTCTGGTTTCATTATCTTGTGCTGATGGGTCTGTATCACTTCCATTTGCCAGTCCCTCCCCAGGCGCTCTCATCAGCAGGGCAGTAAAATGACAGCCACTGCCATCATGGTACTGCTTCTTATAAGCAACCTTCTTTGGCAATTGTAAGTCAGACCTGGCGGACGTCACAGTGTTGCTGCATTTGCACTTCACATCCAAGCTATTTCACCATGTGAAGCTTTCTTTCTTGAGTCGAATAATATCACCAGCTGAGATCCCGATCCCTGACAGCACTTTATCATTGATATCAGCCAGGATATCCGGCCCTATGCCTTGCAAATCGAGTTGCCATTTGTATATTCTGGCATTCTGAATGCCAAGGTTGGTTTCAGCATGGGCCAAGAACCATGACAATTGAGTTGGTGAGGGGATGAGTGGTGAACTTTGCCTTTTTGGAGGTGTGCAGATGGGTGATGAATGGGTGATGGACACGGCATGAGATGTGGCCGATCCAGGCAATGGAAGAGTAAGACCTGAATTTGTAAGCGATTGGAGCAAGACGACAGAGATAAGAGAGTTGATGTCGATACCTGGCAAGGCTGGGGGTTGTGCACTTGCTTTTCAGGCAGGATGCAAAAACGGTGCCTTGTTCACCATGTTGAATGACTTGATATTAGGTGGAATCTTCAAAGTAGCCTGCCCTTCCTCCTAAATGCTTGTCAAAGCACATTTGAACCACAAAAAAAAAAAAAATGTATGAGAGCACGACACCAGTCCAAAATCATTGCAGGCATTAATGGAACCACTCTCATCGGCCCAATATATGTAAAACCCTCATCATTCTTGTTCTTGTAGAGCTTTTGAAGCTTGATCTGCCATCATGCAAGTCAGATATCTAGGTCAAAGGTACCAGGCATGTATTTCTATATGTAATAAGTTCTAGAATATAAGGAAAACAAACCATTCATACCTTTCTGACTTCACAGTCCACATTGGAAGCATCACTAGAATCTTCAGAATTGTTACTACAAAGCTTTTTGACGTCTTTCATGTCGACAAAAATCTTGACAGTGCTAGGTGTTGACCCTGTGATTTTCTTCACCATCTCTTGGTAGTCCACTTCATTATCAACATCCATTGCATTGTTTACACTTTGACTAGAATATATAATAGATTTAGAAACTCAACTTTGAGTAAAGTAAGTCTTACCTTTTTGCTTTGGGGGGCATAAACTTGAATGGAAACTGCCTTTTCTCAGAGACCTTGAAATCATTGTAGCCATGCTTGTCTAGAATGCTCTGTAGAAAAAAAATGTAATTGTGAGCAGAAAGCACAATGAGGAGTTCTTTTGTCTTGACAGTCTTCTCTTCCTTGATGGTGGTACTACCTTTGCCTTTGCCCCTTTTCTTCAGGGCTGAGTAGACTGTAAGAGCAATGGTGAAGGTGTGTTTCTTCTCCTCAGGATGAGTAGGAGAGGGTGACGACATGGTGCAACACACAGAATAAGCTTTCACTTAGTTGCGCTCTCACTCAGATGCATGCGGGGTCCTTACACAGCCTCACAAATTCTGAAGTGCGTTTTCCGCATCGTTTTGTAATCCGCTGTAATTAGCCCTACGGATGGATTGGTGTGCATGTTGCTTACTGTAATCATGTTTGTCGTTTTCTCGACGTGTTGAAGCAAACGGCAGTCAAGTAATCAACCAACTAATAGCGCATGACAGGCGCAGTGCAAGACAGACGTCATGATACGCGCCGTGCAGTGTGCTGGTACCGTACGAATCTGCGAACGCACAGACATCCTGGTCCGGCCATCGCTACTAATAGCCGAACTGACCTTTCCACAACACTTCATTCTACCACTGGCTTCTCAGACCTGTATGACATTTTCGTGCTCGCGAGTCAGAGTTGCCATGGCCGCAGAGTCTGCTTACCACCAATAATTATTCGAGTCTCTACCTGCTCTTCTGGCATGTGTGGATTACGGGTTGGCGCTCATGGAGTTTTCAAACTTCAAGCTTCACGTACTGTGGCATTGGCACTAATCCGATTGAACTTCGGCAAGGACATCACGACGAAGCTAATGAATCTGTGCTTTGATGGCGGGTAGAGTTTATGACGACTGCGATGTGGCTCTGTACAAAAGAATAACACAGGTTCAACCATCACGTAAACTACAAACACTCTAAATTTACCCAAACTACGTTGAACGATTTCTACAGGAAAGCAGATATTTCGTCCCTTTTCATGCTCTGTTAGGTGGGCGTGTTCACCCAGTTCAATGGGTCAAGTTGGGCCAAGTAATAAAATCTCGCGGAGGCCTACTCAATTACACGATCGAACAATCAAACAATGAATTTAACGGGCCAACGACCCTGTAGCATGTACTTGTTACCAAGTCACCGATACCACCATTCAAAGCACGTCCGTGTGGGCGTTTGGGCGCTGTGGAGTCGTGTTTTTCTCCACCGCCACTTTGCGACGCCGTGTCATCGCCTTGCCAATCCGGCATTCTGACCTACACCCGCTGGTCTTCGTATAGTCTGCTGCTTTGTTTTCTCCTATTGAAGACAACCCCTATTCGCGGTATGTGTGATAAGTTTAGAAACTATCACTGACAAGACGACAGCTCAAGCGAAGCGCCGTATTCTAATCTGTTTTCAGAACACAATGGTTACCCGCCGTTGTGGACTAACGCCGCGCACTAAAAGGATGTTCTCATATTGTTCCCAACCTGCGCAGTGCGCAGCACTTGTGCATTATCCGCAGTATGTCTCCATTTGTCACCATGGCGAGCCTGTTAATCTCCCAACATTACTATTGCACGTGTCAATCGTCTTCGAGATCAAATGTCGTTCGTCCTCGTATAGTTGATCCGTTTGAGCTATCGCACAGGTCCTCTGGTGGCTTTCATGAGAACTCTAAGCCTCACATCGCCTCAAGGACACCGCCAACCCCGCTCTCTAGAACCTGAAAGGTATGTTGAACTTTCGCACACCTGTTTGACAACACATACGTGGCGATGGTTCATGCCGTTATTTAGTCCATGAAACATTGCAAGGGTGAACAATGATAGGGCCGTCGACTGCGGATTTCGTTCTTTGTTTTTTTTCGCTTTCTTTTTTGGTGTATTCGATGGTCTCATTTCGCTTCTGAAGATATATAAAAGACATACCGCGACGCAGGACACCTCAACATCCTCAGTCTTCAATCAGCTAGAGCTTGCTCTTTGATCTACACACTAACTCACTTCCAATCGTCATGCGTATTTCTTTGTCGCTTGTTGCTTTTATATTCATCAGCGTTGTCGCTGCTGGAGTGATCCCTGATGGCGGACACGGCAGTTCTGTCAGCAGCGCTCGCCCCCACCCCTCAGGATCGTCGCACAACCACGCTGGCGGGGTTGGCCATGGCTCCTCTATTGGTCACGCGCACCCATCGAGCTCCGGGGCCGTGGCCCATACGATTAGAAAGCGCGAGGAGCCTACCTCTGGTGCTCACCCCCACCCCTCTGGCTCCTCCACTTCGGCCCCGCATCACAAAGGTGGCAAAAATGGCCACGGTGGCTCTAGTAGTCACGTGGCGTCGCCCAGCGGTGCCCCACAGAACCAGGGCGGAAAGCGCGGGCAGAGCGCTTCTCCTCGCCCTTCGGGCGCCCATGGCGGGGCAGGGCATAACCAAGGTGGCAAGGGCGGACAAGGCAGCTCTGTCCACCCGCATGCTTCGGGCTCTCACACCGGGGCCCACCCATCCGCTAGCGGCAACGGTCATGCCAATGCCCGCAGGCAAGACCCCTCGGCCGCCCACGACCATAAATTCACCCACAGAGCCGAACCGACAGGCCCCCATGTGAACCACTCTGCCCATGCGTCCGGTGGTCACGCTCACGCTGGTACTTCCGACCATGCCAAACCGACCAATCGTGCTTGAAGTCGTGCGAGTAAGTGCCTTTTTTTAGCTGAGCTAGAGTCTCAATGCTGATCGCTGTTGTCATGTTTAAGGTTAATGACAGACGATCATAATGTGGCAGTTGGTGCTGCCGCATCTTTAATCAACATAGAACGGACTAAAGTTGTAAAGTTTTAAGCCGATAAGTGTGTGCCCGATGAAAAGTTGGTGAAGATAATGTAGAGCGCTATCTGATTGTTTGTATAGAGGCTAAATAGCGGTCAGGACTGGTTCTGACTATCCATTCTTGTCCAACTTTTCTCATTGAATTACGTAAATACCGGGGGAAGTATTTCGGAACCCGAATGGACTCTAAAATTGTTTGTTCAGTTGCATAAGTGACAGCGTCACTTTTCTTGAATGCTCACTTGCACACGCTCCAACTTTGATAATCATGGAAGAGCGGACCCGGAGATGGACGTGTTGGCACAAATTGAGATTAGCTCTAGTTATTCCATTCCGGCCGACGGACTTAGTAACGGTACCCTAATAATTTCCTTGGATCTGCGCAGCACGAGGCACGCCGCGCAGTAACCCATTACTCCAACTAGGCAATATTATGGGATCCCGGTACGCCCACTATTTACCCTTTTCTTAGAACTGCTCTTTCCCTCCAACAGTTGGTAGCCGACACAGCCATCTGTTGATGTGTGGTGAGCTCAAAGCGATGTCGCAGTATGCTCATCACTGTAACATCATAGTCGGCATGACGTGCGTATGCCTCTCGCGAAATGCAGTACCTTTACGATCAGCGCTCAGGTGCAGTGTGGCGATGACATATTATCAGAACATGTATGCATCAGAACATTTGCAGTGTTCTGCGGATGCCAGTTGCATAGGGACGGCGGATGGTGATAACGTGAGGCGTAGCAGAAGCCGGCTTATTGCGACGGATGCATGACTGCGGATCCCATATCCCCTGGCGCTCCACCTCTGATCGCACTCATCTTTTCTGACACATTCCAGTTCACACCGCCCCTGGGGCATGTATAAGGAGGGCTTGGGCAGATGTAGCCCAATCTCCAACCGACCTCGTTCGAGTCACTTCCTTGAGCACCATCTCCTTCGAACCACAACACTTAAACTCGCTTTCCGATCACCATGCATGTCGCTTCATCCCTTGTCGCATTGACGCTCCTCAGCTTCGTTGCTGCATCTCCCTACAGTGTTCCGTCAAGCCAGGGCGGACAGGTCACTTCGACCGTCAACGTTACCCAACCCCATGTCTCGGGTACCCCCACTGGGACATCGCTCGGCTCTAGCATCCCGAGCGGCGGGTCTACCCATGGACAGGGACAGAATTCGAGTGTCCCTGCAGCTCCTACAACCACTGGCCGCTCTGGCGGCAAAAACGGCGGGCATGGTGGTGCTTCTGGCTCCCCTCACCGCGCACAACCTTCCTCAGGGGGCAAAGGGAACGGGGGTGGACATAAAGGGGGCCACGGGAACGGTTCAGCAGGTTCCCCTACCCAGACTACCCAACCGGGAGGGCCCATAATTCCCGCATCCACGACTACTGGAAACGGTGGGCATGGTAGCACTTCGGGCTCTCCTCAAGGCGCGCAGCCTTCCTCAGGGGGCAATGGGAATGGGAACGGTTCAGCAGGCTCTCCCACCCAGACTACCCAGCCGGGAGGGCCCATAATTCCCGTATCCACAACTACCGGAAACAGTGGACATGGTAGCACCTCGGGCTCTCCTCAAGGTGTGCAGCCTTCTTCAGGGGGCAATGGGAATGGGAACGGTTCAGCAGGCTCTCCTACCCAGACTACCCAGCCGGGAGGGCCCATAATTCCCGTATCCACAACTACCGGAAACAGTGGACATAGTAGCACCTCGGGCTCTCCTCAAGGTGTGCAGCCTTCTTCAGGGGGCAATGGGAATGGGAACGGCTCGGCAGGCTCCCCTACCCAGACCACCCAACCGGGAGGGCCCGTAGCTCCTACCTCCCCCGTACCCACGGCTACTGCTTACACCTAAAGGATCATACGAGCGAGTGTCCTTTTCGCCTTGAGATCCGTGTGTCCAGAGCTAATCTGTGCCACAGGGTGTTTAGTTGACGATGACCATCTCATGTGCGGATGTTTAAGACCGGACATTTAACGGACGTTCTTGTGGACATGTTATTTAAGCAGTTATCGTCACGAGAACGGTTCAGCTTCCCGGAGCCTTGTAACGTGCATGAAGCGAGGGCCAGCTTTTTGTAGATACACAAAAGAGCGATGTAACCACGATAACTTAAAACGCATTTGATTCTCTGACACCTTGGCTTCAAAGTTGGCGCATGTCTCACACAGTCGTCAATACCGCTCAGCAACTGCTGACCTCATCTGTCCCGTTGTTCTGAGCGTGTTGCTGTTCTGAGCCGGGTGGAACACCACCAAAAGGCCATCTTAGACGGCGGCATATCGAAAATAGTATGTTTCGACCCCTCTCGACTGGGCTACTCGCTGGTAAGCCCGTTTCGTCGCGACTTCGGCACAGCATGGCATGCCGTGCAGTAATGAGCAACTGGGACATAACCTGTGGACACAGTAGTCAATTTTCACGGAGGGGCAAAAGAACGCGGGGGAGGGGAGGTGGGACACGACGCACCGTGATTTCGGTCACGACCCCGCTGGCGAGCGCATCCACATGACTAAACGTGTGTACGATCATCATCGTGATACTGGCCAATGTGATCAACGCGCTACACTCCACCAAGAAGATAGCCAACGATTCGAGCGGCGAGTGGCCGAGGATGGCATGCGTCCGCTTTTGCGCGATGGAGAGCCGGATGCATATCGGGATTGCCACGCAGAGGTATTGCGTTGTGATGAACACCCATAGAAGCTGGTAGACAGTGCGGCGATTCGTGGGGTTGGTGGAGGTGGGTGACTCTGAAATGACGTGGATGGTCATTCCGCCCGCACCTGATGTGGAGTCGGAAAAGGGTCACATACAATGGTAAGATTCCACGCACAGATCTCCGCAATCCAGAAGACGAACTGGAGGCATGAAGGTGGTACGTGAGTGATCGTAAGGTTATCGGACGCGGAAGGGACGTACTGCGGGTATGCAAACTCTCCACTCATCGTCATACAGAACATAGAGGCGCCAAATCTTTCTCCCTTTTAGCTAAAGTGACAATGAGACACGGATTGCACGAACCGCTAAAAATCCAGTGATAATAAACTGGGGGCACGTAATGATATTGACCTTGATCAATCGACGACAGAGGCTGAAATAGGCTCACGTTTATGATAAATATACTATTTGTTCCGAGTATAAAGAGATTGGCGTTTCGGAAGTATGCTGGAGTTTTGGTGGTGACTGCAAAAGAAACGAGAAGAGAAACCATATGAAAGGTAGATTGTAGTACACATAGCAGAAATTCCACTGTGTTAATGAACAAAAGCAATCTGTTGATGTAAATTGTTCATTCTCACAAATGACGAGTGAACCACCTGCAAGACGTGGATTTCTGGCCCCAAAGGGTGTAGGCACAGAATGCATATAGAACGCAACTAGATCATTATCATCAACTTGCGTTCTGTTTGGTAAAGCAGATGGCGGGACCTACTTTACCCCTATTGGAAGGACATCAACAAAAACTTGAAAATAGATATCAAACCCACACACCCAAGAAGACCATTTCGACACTATGGGCGGTGATGAACGAGTGTGTAGACGCAGACATGACCGATTGATCGACGACGCTGCTGGACTCGCAGGCTCATACCGTGGCTGGGCAACGCAAACATCCATATTTTGCAATGAAAATGGCCACACCTCTCAACCTCGACGAATCTTGACATCTCATATTTCCTTACCAATAAATCGCGTAGTACGAGAGAGCATGGCTACTGCTCCATGTAACCATGTTCGACATACATTCAACAGGTGTTCACCTGTCTCCCACTCACAGATTGATCTGCGAAGATCACAATGCAATGAATGAAGTAGCGATGTGTTGCGCAAGTCCGATAGGAGAGCTCACAATTCATATCGTTGGATTTGAAAAAAATAAAATAGGGATAATTTTGTGTCATCACTGATCTTGATTTTTCCTTTTCAGGATCTCATATTATTCCTCCGCAGTCTGAAAAGGGCCAAATAAATGTCCGATAGGAGGGTATGGTCATGGTCGTGTCGTCGTCCATTCGCCAGCTTGTTGGCCTTCGGAGACGTCGGAGAGGCAATGTTTTTTTACTCTTTGAGCTGACCAGCACGTATTCATGGTCAGGTACTCCCAAATATACTTTCTTTCGACAGATTTCGCTTGTCTCTTCTTGGGTGCGTTTGATTCAGGTCTTATCGTTTTTCGCTAACAATGCCTTCAAACAGGTATGAGGTAAGTTTGACGGCTGACAGGAAAGAAGCAGTGAGCAGTGTGTTTGACCACGATCAACGCAGCTTCGTCTTGTTCTGCTTCTGCGTCTATGCATTGTGGGGTCAAAATCGCCGGTAAGCATCATGTGACTTGTCATCGCGTCTAAACCACATGTCTATCCAGACTTTTGATGCTGTCAAGCACAGTGCAGTTCATCCTATGCATCGTCCAAGTAACCCTCTTTAGCATCTACCTCGACACTGCGTACACTGCTCATGCCCCCGGCGGAACTGAGCACTACCTTGAAAATACCATCAGTTCTTACTCGCTTCCATGCTACCTTATATTTCTCGTAAATGTAAGTTCATTGATCTAGCTCGAGCTGAGTTAAGCTAATGAGCGTTATTGGTTTCTCCATCAGATCTGCATCGAGGAGTCGTTGTTGGTCTGTGGGACTCCTCTTTTTTGTGTTAGTTGACTCACCGTTGGCGATCTGATCAAGATATGGCGCATCTACGTTTTGTACAGCTTCAACATCATCTGGTGTATTCCTTCGGTGTGTTTCCACCTCTTTTATCTGTTTTCAAAATGATAGCCCAATCTGATGGCATGTATCCAGATCATTTTGTTAGTTGTGCAACTTGGTGAGTCACTTGGCTAGGCCCACTGTGTCCGTGTCCAACTCAATGTAGGGTTCGGCGGCGTCACCGCTAAAGGGTTTGCAACGGAGGTGGTCATCACAGGTCGCCTGCGCGCGTTCAACCTGGTCACGTGGGCCCTCGTCACCGCGGTGAACGTATCTGCGACTATCCTGATCTGCCTACAACTGTGGTTCGCCCACCGGAGAGCACACGTCATCCTGAGCCAGTCTAGATACAAGTCGAGGATCGTCGTCGTCATCGAACATGGTGCACTGGTGTCAGCCTGCAGTACCGCGATGCTGGTGTTGCAGGCGGTGACACGACCCGGGGCGCTCGCAGGCGTTAATTTAACAACGCAAGTCGCGGTAAGTTGTGGAACGTCGCCATCATCACCAGCTGATAGTATTTTGGTCTGTTCGCGCGTGTTGATAGACATTGGCCCCGCTCCTGATCATCGCGCGGTATGGGATAGTGAGCCGCCAGGCCGAATCCCGATTGCTTGTGACACAGATGCCGCTCCGGATCAGCATTGTTCGAACCGAAATCACGCATATCGACGCACCGATGGTGACAGCTCGAAAGGGCCGCCGTTTTTCAGAGTGCTTGCCTACTTATTACGGTGGTGGTGGGAGCGGTTCGAAGCCCTTCCGAGATCTACAGTCTAGCGAGCGGTCGTAACGAAGATTCACGGCGCGGTGTGTTTCTTTTTCTACTGTTCTTTCCGTTAGCTGATGAAGAGTAAGAACATGTGTGGTGTCACAGTTGTCGGAGTAACCGTCACTTTGAAAGATTGCAATCGGAGTGGTGGGCAATAGCAAACGGAGGTGCAGACCGGAGGAAAATGGGATAAGACTTCAGTCGTTCACATTATACCTAAAGGACAGGGTGATACTGCCACCGGTTAGTGAAGTGAGTATGCAATCCTGCGGGTACCTGGTCGTACAAAGCAGTCTGAGGGGGAGCATAGTGCAGCCAGCGCATGCATCTTTAACGGTGCGATATATAATGAAGTTGCCCTTGTTTATGACTGGTTACCAGCAAACGTGCTGCTGATAGTTCTTATGAAATCTTCACCTAGTGCTCTCGGATGCATTACTACGTGTCTAGAGGTATTCCTGGGATTTTTGGCGAAGATATGATGTTGCCCCAGCGCCAGCGCTCTTAACGACCCCCCGAGTGAAATGGGGCGACTCACTAGTGACCACTCGAGTCTTGTTGAAACCATGATGTCGTTCGTCGTGTGTTCTTTCCCGTCGCACTCTCTTGGCCTGTTCAAACGCCACCAAGACTACGCTCAGATTGCGTCCAGGCGGGACCATTAGGTGCTGTGGGATAAAATAAAGTTTTTATCGCCACTCCGCGACGTCGTCGCCTCGTCAATTCGGGAGTCCATTGGAGACCACCCACATGCGCGGTGTAGAAAATCATCCCTGACAAGGTGATAACTCAAATGGGGCATCGTATTATATTCTATTTTCAGAACGTTCTGCCATCATGGTTAAACGCCACGCGCCGAACGTGTCATTCCTAACCTGCACATCACGCAGCGCTTGTATAGTGCGATGACTCCATTTGTCACTATAGAGGGCTCGTTAACTTCACGACAGCAAGTCAAATTTCCTGTATGTGTACACCACCTACACCCGCCTCGAAGCCATCCAGGGCAGTGACGCGAGGGCCAACGACAGCGCAATGTTGACGACACGTTGACCATAGGCTATCGTTGTCTTGCGCATCCAAGAGCCGGACCTGCACACTCGTCCTCCTGTGCATGCCACTGTGGCCACTTCGTCCGCTTACCACCTCATCGCCACCTTTACTGCTACCATAGTAAGCGAGGACACGTGAGGCACACGCAACAGGGCCAGTATGCGCATCACCGCTGTCACAACAATGACGGGCGCGGGGACGAAGCGACGGCGTTTGGCACCAAAACGACGACGAGGGCATTGCGACGTTGTCCACCACTATGGCGTCATAAGTGTCGCTTTTTTCCGCCGCGTTGCGCGTTTCTCCCACCGCGGTGGGCGTTTTTTCCCAGTGCGGTGCACATTGCATTGCAGGTGCCGCGCTAACTAGCCGAGGCGAAATGCAAAGCGCCCGAACGGTTTCTGATGAATATAGTACATGTTTTCCCCCAGTTAGACTGCACTAATGTCATCCCACCATCTAGTTCAAACGCATACGGCCCAGGCTTCTGGGCATCAGATGGACGCGATTATCCTTATTGGGTCGGGGATGGACTGGGTTGTTCCGTTACCCGGATCACTAGATTAGTGTATGATGAGACATTGTAAGGCGATACAAGGCAATACAAGGCAATACAAGGCATTTTTAGGCTGTACTATGTGAGGGCCTCTAGTACCCTTCCAAGGGTTTGAATGGTCAAGGTGCCTTAAATACCCTTGCTAGACATTCTGTCCTTACAAGGCTTGCACGACGGAGTATTTCCCTGAAAGGTTATGGAAATCTCGTGAGGCTATTTAAGGCCTTGCAGGATCTGGGCACTTTTGCTGATCTAAGCAACTGTGTATCCCAGATGCCCTACACATCTCGTCTCTGAGCACGAAAGTGGGCCCAAATGTTCACTCCTATCGCATCGCTCATGTGATTCGCAGGGCCTTTATTTTTGCTGGATACATCCGCCACCGACGACCAAGCCCCAACCTCACATTTTCCTCTGCATTTGATGATTGTTTGATTGGAGTGTGCTGTGACCGGAATGTGACCATTCGTGACCCATGTGACTGCCGAAACCATTGTATGCCTGCCGAAGTCACCGTAGGGGAGGAGACTCTGCTAATGTTACGTGTTCTATCCAGAGAATGTGGTTACAGTGCAGGGTAAAGTCAGAGCTCTCCGACCACCGTCTCCAGCATCCATTGTTGGTGTCAACTCGGGGCGTCATTCACACAATACGCTTCGATGTGACAAAGACACTATCTCATCCCGTGCATCTTTGCCACGAAAAGGCAAGGCGCTTTTTCAACTCAACGCACCACACTTGGCTTCGTCTAACGAAGAGTGAGGGTGTTAGTAGCCATGATGGTCCAATGGTCAGTTCTTGGAATCGTGGCGAATGAAGGGGTTGAAGGGACAACAGCACGACACGAACCAATACCCAGGATCGAGGGGGTAGTCCGGGAGTACTTTTACTAGGGGCCGCCCGAACCCTGATTTCACGGATCGTCAGTTCTTTTTTAGCGACAAGGCGAGCGGAACGAAGGCAACATGAACTGTAGGGAGGTCTTCCTTGGGTTGATCAGCTGGGGAAGGCAACGCCATAGCAATGTCAATGAAGATGAACGCGACGAGAGATTTGTAAATTGCATGGTTTCACGAAGATGTGATTCAGAGGAAGGAACAACAAAGGTTGTGGTTGTTTGAGTTTGTCTACACCATGTCGACATTAACTGACGGAACACACGGAACAGAATGTCAGTCACTCGTAGTTGAGCGTTTCGACCCCGACAGCCATGGCTTCTTCGGCCCATTTCATGTTGTCCTAGACAGTCTAGACTTCTGTGAGGCTTATGGCTTCATTCATCTCCTTTGCTCTGGCCAGTCACACGCGCGATCAGCTTGAACATCAGACTGCTCAAGGATCGATGAAAGCAGTACGGGACGAGATGGTAGGTAAATATCGCCAATCGGTTGCACCGCACTAGCTGGTTCGACGGAGACCTGTAGCAGTTTCAGTGACCAGTAGTGCGCGGCACTGCGTACTCTAGCTGACGGGAACAGATCTTTCATTGTCTTAAATCTCTTTCGGCGTAGATTGTACTATTCAAAGGGTCACTGGGCACTGAGTACGTCAAACCTCATTATCGTACAGCAACTTCGCCGAACTACACATTCGTCGCGCACTACGGGTATCGTCTTTGAGCACGAGAGAGTGGGTCCAAATGTTCACTCTTGTCACATCCCTTATGTGATTCGCAGGTCGCCTTGATAGATCCGCCAGTGATGATCGAGTTGGCGTCAGCTTGGAGCATCCTTCACACAATACGCATCGATATGACGAAGACAGCATTCATTTCGCACAATAGTATCTGATTTCGTACACTCTGCCACTAAAACATCAAAATTTCCTTTCACTTTCAACGCTCCACACTTTATTTCGTCTAGTGGGGGCGGGGGATGTCAGCGGCCATGGCGAGCGATGTGGTGGAGGGGACAATGGCACGGACCGATGTTCAGGGTTAAGAGGATAACCCAGGGGTATGTCTACTTGGTTACAGCGTAGTCTGGCTGCACGCATCATCAGTTTTGACAACAAGGTGAGCGAAGTGGGGGCAATACGGAGGATTTCACGTCTTTCTTGGGTTCAGCAGCTGGGGAAGTCGCTGCCATAGCAATGCCAATGAAGATGAACGCGACGAGAGACTTGGCAAACTGCATGGTTTCACGAAGAGTACGCTGGGGTGCGAATGAGAGGACGGAATGGAGGTTGTTTGAGTGATGCTGTTTTTCTTGTTCTGCATATTTGATGGCCTTTTATACAGTTCCAGCACGCAATCGTTGGGATGCTTGCCAACATTACCCGATGGGACATATACAGCTGAGTGTTTCGACATTGGCAGGTGTGTCTCCGTTGGCCCATGTAATTTATTCCGTCCATCGTTCAATTACAGGTCGTCCTAGACTGCCGTGATACTTGCGGCTTCATTCATCTCCTTTACTCTGAATCACACCTGTCATACGCACGATCAGCTTGAACATCAGACTGCGAGCCACGCATGCCTCCATCCATCACGCATTGAAAGTGGGTGTTTCAATACCGATCCAGATATTTGGGCCGCTGTCACGCGTTGATCAAAATAGTATGTGTTTCTGGCCTGTATCGAGCGAACGTTCACCATGCTTCGCATCGTGTTAACGGACATCCTGGAAGGAGATGGGCACGGGGGACTGAACTACTGGGGTCTTGGACTGGTTTTCGCCATCGGTTTAATTGCTACCACTCATGAGCAGCAATCAGCGTCCGTCGTGGAACAGATACGCTGTCTACCGCACTAAAGAGCACACACAACCATTTGGCTATATTACCTACCATCTATAACCACCGTCCCTATCTTTGCTGGCATCTGCTCCGCGCATCGCACATTGTTTCAATGGATCAGGTTTTTGGCCGCTGTCAGGCTTTGATAAAAACAGTGCCTGTTTCTGGTTTGCATCAAGGTCATACAGCAGATTCGCACCCCAGATGTCAACTACACATTCATCGCGTAGTATGTGTACCTCTTTGAGCACGAGAATGAGTCCAAATGTTCACTCTTATTGCGTGCGCTTATGTGATTCGTAGGTCTAGGTCCCCTACATCCGACAACGATGACCAAGTTGGTGTCGGCTTGGAGCAGCATTGGCACAATACGCATCGATAAGACAGTATTCATTTCGCACAATAATATCTGATCTCGTACACTCTGCCGCTAAAAAAATTCTCCTTCCACTTTCAACTCCACACTTATTTCGCCTAATGGGAACGGGGGATGTCAACGGCCATGGCGAGCGATGTGGTGAGGGGACAGTGGCACGAACCAATGTTTAGGATTAAGAGAATAATCCAGAGGTATGTCTACTCGATATTTTATCCAAACTTAGTTGCACGCATCATCATCAGCTTTGACGACAAGGCGAGCGAAACGAGGGTAACACGGACGAATTCCAGGTCTTTGTTAGGTACAGCAGGTGAACGGGGCACTGCTTTAGCAATGCCAATGAAGATGAACCAACGAGAGACTGGCCGAACTGCATGGTTTCACGGAGAGCACGCTGGGGTGCGAATGAGAGGACAGAACCGAGGTTGTTTGTGTGATTCTATTTTTCCCTTGTTCTGCATATTTGATACTCTTCGTATAGTTATGTCGACAATATGCGATGGAACATATGGAACGAAATGTCACTCACAGTGCCGCGTTCAGGTGTGTTCCCCGTTTGCCCGTGTCTGTTGCAGCTGTCTTCATCAAATTCTCACAGGGAGTATATCTCCCGAACCCTGATTGCACCCATCGTCAGTTTTAGCGACAAACTGAGCGGAACGAGGGCAACACGAACCATGGGGAGGTCCTCCTTGGGTTGATTAGCTGGGGAAGCAACGCTATAGAGATGCCAACGAAGATGAGCCCGACAAGGGACTCGGTGATTTGCGTGGTTTCACGAAGAGTACACTGGGATGTGATTCGGACGAAAGAACAAAGAAGGGCTGTTGGGGTTTGTCTACACCATGTCAACATTATCCGATGGAACATATGGAACAGAATGTCACCCATAACTGAACGTTTCGACCTCGACGCCCGTGTCTTTTTCGGCCATGTACCTATTCCGCTTATCACCCAATGAAAGGTTGTCCCGGACAGCTGTGAGGCTTGCGGCATCATCCATCTCCTTTGCTCCGGCCTACACCTGTCACACGCACGATCAACTTTAACATCAGATTGCGGTCCACAATTCGACTAGGGGAGGTGACCCGCGTCCATTGGAGCTCTGACTTGATGAAATTGTCACCGAGAGTACATCTCTGCTAGACAGGGAAAATATAGCCTCTCGCATTAGTCGTTAATGTTAGCCATATGGTAATCCGCGCCGATAGGCACGCGGTTCGGTGCCTTTGCCATGAGGTCACGCCTTCGCTGGCATCTGCTCCTCATCGGGCATTGTTTCGACTGAGTAGGTTTCTGGCCGCTGTCAGGCTTTGATAAAAACAGTACCTGTTTCTGGCCTGTGTCAAGAAAAATCGGGAGCAATGCATATATAAATGGACAATTGAGCTGTCAGGGTATGGCGTCATTGGTGTCGCTTTTTTCCGCCGCGGTGCACGTTGCACGTGCAGCGCTAACTTACTGTGCCTGACCGCGTTCTGTTCGATGGCCACCGCGTTTCAAGTTTAACCCACCGCGTTCTGAACTTAACCCACCGCGCTCAGCACTTTTACGCAAACTCTGTACACACGATGGACATAGCAAGGACGAGAAGTAACCTGATCTTGTCCATAGCATAGGTAATACAATCGAGTAGTTCGACTGTAGTTATCTGTACAGATTTTTTTCGGCGAGCTCCATGGCAACCATACATAGGCCATCTGACGGTATACCCTCTGTCACATCAATAAATAAAATACCATCTACTGTGAATGTATAGGGTAGTGTACTGGCATGGTTCTGTTAACAGTCTGAAGTTGTCTGCTTCAAAATGGGTAGTGGCTTGTGCGTATCAGCGGTTCGGAGACAGAAGAGAGTGAAACAACCCAGCAGACAGGTGGTTGAACCAAAGAGCGACTTGAATGCTTTGGCCATGTGGTGTGAGATGAAATACTCATACACTTGCATCATGGTGATGATGGACCACTTGGCATTCACGAGCGTTGTCCCACCGCAGACCCCAAGCACTTTCTTGTCATGAACCATACTGGAAAAGGCGAATGTCAATGAAAGACATTTCCGGGTAGAAAATGGGATGCTGACCTTTGCAGAGATCAAACGGTTCAGTAAGAATGGGTCAACCGTAGTATTAGCATCAGTCATGAACAAATATTCATAGAATGTGGGATTGACTCCAATCACGTTCTTGATCTGGTGGTACATCTCCAGTTCGAGCGGATTCATGGGGGAGTTGAAGTGGACCTATGGCGTTCTTGTTGGAATTTGACAAACGGTACATGTCCAGTTGGTTGTTATATAATCTGTATGTAAATTTTGGGTTAGATGCCTGTAGTGTCATAATCCTGTATTCTATAGTGTTTTTCTCATTTATCACATAGATGTTAACTGAGGGATCCATGGCTGATGTCTCCTATGTTACCACTGAGTGATATTAATGTAGTATCATTGTAACACTGTGAACAATGTATTGTGGTTATGTTACACAAGTGTGTCATAATTATATCTGGAATAACAGGTTTGGGTGACACACAGCTGGTGTTGTCAACCTGATGTCAGCTTGTTTCATTGTGGTAATGTTATGCAAGTGTGTCATGATTATGTCTGAAAGTCTGCATCGTCACAATGTAAACTTAGCAGGTCTGGGCAACATACAGCCAGTGTTGTCAGTCTGATGTCCACTTGTTTGCATCAACACTCTATCATTCTAATATGTCAAGGAGACATCCAATTTTAACATATGAGCAATGTCCATGGTTTTTTGTTGTATTGCCAGACAATGCCTTTGTCATGTTGTTGTTCAGACTCAAACCCATGCTCCAATGTAGCAAAGCAATATCAATGTATTTGTGGCATACAATTGTAATGGATAGGCAGGAAAGGTAAAAATTACCAGGCAAGAAGCAGGGACAAAAGCAAGAACGGGTGGTAACAAATGGGCAGGAAGAGGAATATTAGAGAGAGAGGAGTGGCAGGAACAAACAAGAGGGATGTAAAATAAATGCCACATAGGCAGCAGTGAGGGATCATCCTGACCAAGTCAATTCTGTTTGGATAATATTTTACCACATCATACTTGTGTCATATGACATGATCATCTCCTGATCCAGCTTGAATGCTCTTCAAGTCTGAGAGCTGGGGAAGTCATGCAGGTCCTTTTGAAGGTAGTTTGCAAAATAGCTGCAATGTGTGTGAGCACCAAACTGCTGAGATAAATTGCCAATCTTACTTGGCATACTTGGTCCTGTATTTCTCCTGATCACCATTGGTATGGTTGTGGGCCTTCTGTCTGGCATTCGTGAGGCTGTTGTTCACATATTTCCAGAAGTTCTTTATTTTCCATTCCTGCATCATGCCATCTTGTGGCCCTGCAGACATAGTTTCCACTCTGTCATCGTCCGAGTCCACACCACTAGCATTATCATCATTTAGAAAGAAATCATTGGGAGGTTCAAGTGGACCATTGGTGTTTTTGTCAACCTGTTTATAGAGCTTGTATCCATGCAGGTTGCTGCTAGGGTTGGCATCCATGTTGTCATTTGGATCATCTGCATAATCATCTTTTCCAAGGCAATCTGTGCCACATTCAGCCCATTGGGCTTGAATATCCTCTATTGTGTAGCTGAGTTCTTTGATTACAGTGGCATGTAAGTTTGGAGTCATGAACTCCATCAGTGTAGGAGAGTAGACCTCACTGAGAAGTAACTCATTGAAATTCCTAGTTCCAATAAGAAAGACTCAGAGAGCTACTTGCTATAAGCAAGTATTGCAAGTGGTGAGATGATAGAAAGCGATACTACTTACCAGATAAGCAAAGCAAGCCCAGTGAGGAGCACCAATATCAATGTGGCCAGTGGCATGAGAAAGTGAAAGCATGACTTCTATGATACTTGACTTGCAGGAAGTTGACTTGATCAGCTACAAAGCCAGTGTCAATTCTATCAAGTAAGGAACACAAGGAAATGTACCAAGGCTTTGATCTGCCTGCATATTGTGCAGAGAAGTCTTGAGACCAACTTTTTGAGGCAGTTGTATGGTGGTAGTGAACAGGAAGGGTAGTTGAGTGGATGAGAATATCATTCATATAGATGATCAGCCATCCTTCAGCAAGATAATCATGAAACAAATAATTCATTATTGCTTGAAAGGTGGCAGGTGAATTGCAAAGACCAAAAAACATAATAGTGTTACGATTTTCTTCTTTCCTCTCTATCTCCTATTCATTTCCGTTATCGTTCCATTATCTCGGACGCTTTTTCCTTTCTAGGGTAACCTCGCATTATCCTCGTGTCCCCAACGAACTTCCCATATCCCCTTTAGTCGTTCCCCATAGCTTCGTCGTCCAGAATAGGTAGGCACTGCTTGGTCCGTTCGCACTAGTAGACAGGATAAATACCAACGCGCATGTAATAGTAGCACTAAGCTAGTTCTACGCAATACAAGTGTAGTTCCTAGTCCTTCCAGAGTAAACTTCTAAGGTCTTTGGGTTGCTCCTCTGACTAGAAGATCCTTTTAGTACACAACCAGCGTAACAAAAGAACTAGCTTCTCCTCGCTGAGACGCTATCTACGCTCCAGCCATTTCCTCTCGATGTTACCGTTTTCGTGCTCCGACTCCTTCCCCTCCCCCTCCTGACTCGGAAGAAGAAGGATCGCCTATTGCCCTCTCTCCTGCCCAATCTACGTATCATCTTCCCCCTTCTGCTCCACCATCCCCCCAGCTCGCCCTAACCCCTCTCGCACTACCCCCACCCCTTCCCCCTGCTCCCCTCACACCCCCCCCTCCACTAGCTATGAACGTTCCTCTCAACCCCCCCGAGCGGAAGGCTGGAATGCCTTCTGACTTTACTGGAGAAACGTCGAAAGCCGTCAGCTGGGGAATGGCGATGACCGCCTATTTCACGCTAAATCCCACCATCTACATCACTGATGGAGATAAGATACTCGCGGCATTAAGCAAATTCACAAAAGGGCGAGGAGTCCCCTTCGCCGAGAAATGGTATACCAGATTGAATAACCCAGCCCTCCTCCCTGCACAATTAACGTACGATGTCTTCATGGAAGACTTTGGGAAGACGTTTTATCCTTACAACTTTAAAGAGGAAGCTAGACGAAAGATGTTAAATACTCGTCAAAACTTGAAGGACAAAGAAGAGGGTTTCCAAAACTACTTGGCCGATTTCCAGTTACATGCTGCTCGATCTGGCGTCACCGATGATGCCACGTTAATCGACGCCTTTGCCGGGGGACTTGACCCCCAACTCGCCCAGATGATTCTCTCTATGGGAACCCTGCCAGCTACTTTAGATGAATGGGTCACTGCTGCAGCAAAGTTCCATGCCCAACAACAATGAATTCAAGCACTCCGTACCGGCGGTTCGCTGAGCAGTCATCTAGGCGGAAGAGCAAGAGACCCTAACGCTATGGATATCGACGCCGCTTTCCTCTCCCCTGCCAATCGCGCCAAACACCTTCGAGAAAATAGGTGTTTTGTGTGTCACCGCATCGGTTGTAGATCGGGAAATCATCAGACCGGAAGAACGAACCCCCAACGAACGTGCAGGGAAGAAAACACCCAAGCGAATTCCCCTCCTTCCACGACGAATCCTTTTCGTCAGAGGTTGAATGGGCAAAGTAGCGCCCGACAGAATGTCCGAACCACCAATGTTCTTGACCAGTATATCGCCACTTTAGTAGCACAAGGAACAACCACAGAACAAATTCATCAAGTACTTCAAGCATGTTATACCGATATGGAAACAACTGGCGAAGAAGTTAACAGGGTGGACATGGATTTTTGACGAGAGGGAAAGCCCTGTTGACGACTTCCCCCCTCTTAACTAACGAATTAACTATTATGTATGTGAAAGGAAGGAAAATGACGAAATCTATACATCTCCCCCTTCGCTTGCAGAAAGGTTCTAAAACTGTCAACACCCACGCTCTACTAGATAGCGGAGCCACGGGAAGTTTCCTTGATTCAACTTTCGTCAAAAGGAATAATCTCCCCACGAGTCGACTCCACACTCCTTTGGAAGTACGGAACGTCGATGGGACAACGAATAAAGAAGCGTGGATCACGCACACAACCACTCTCCAAACTACGGTTCCTGGATGGGAAGCCTCTTGGGAATTCTTCATTACAAATTTGGGAAAAGAAAAGGCTATTCTAGGTCTCCCATGGTTACAACATACCAACCCCCTTGTCAATTGGGCAAAAGGGGAAGTACGCTTCCCTGCCACCACATTGGTAACAGAAAACCCAAACGACACCCTTTTAGCCCGTTTTCTCCATCTCTCTCCAGATTCCCAGATCGCCAAAAGATGGAGAAGACGTTATTCCTCCCCTTTCTCTATTGCAAAGACGACCCTATCAACTTCCCTTGCCACGAAAGAGCACTCTCCGTCGACCACCCTTCCATCCTTCCTTTCCATGTTCCAGGATGTTTTCGATGAACCGCGAATGGGGGCTCTTCCTCCATCCCGCGAGTTCGACCATGCCATCGTGTTAACTTCCGGATTCGTGCCAAAGATCGGCAAAGTGTATCGTCTCAATCCCACCGAACAACAGGCATGTAAAGCATTCCTCGATGAGAATCTGGCTGCAGGGCGTATTGTCCCTTCAACTTCTCCACAAGCCTCCCCTTTCTTCTTTGTCCCAAAGAAGACCGGGGACCTTCGTCCTTGCCAAGATTATCGATATCTCAATGAACATACAGTCAAGAATGCTTACCCTCTTCCGCTGATCTCTGATCTCTTCGATAAATTACAACAGTCGTCGATCTTCACGAAAATGGATATCCGATGGGGATACAACAATGTCCTCATTCGTCCGGAGGACCGATGGAAAGCTGCTTTCATCACTCCATTTGGTTTGTTCGAGCCAACCATGATGTTCTTCGGTTTGTGTAACTCTCCCGCAACGTTCCAAGCAATGATGAATCACCTCTTCCGCGACTATCTCGCTGAGGGATGGTTGATCATCTATATGGATGATATCCTTATCCACTCTTCTGATCTCTCCGTTCACCATGAACGCACGAAGAAAGTCCTCCATCGCCTGTGGGAACATAATCTCTATCTAAAGTTGTCCAAATGTACCTTTGATGCGTCACAGGTGGAATACTTAGGGATGATTGTAGCTCACAATCAACTACAAATGGACCCAGTAAAGGTATCGGCAATCACGAACTGGGTACCTCCCCATTCTCTGAAAGGAGTTCGTTCCTTCCTAGGGTTTTGCAACTTCTATCGTCGATTCATCCCCAGCTTTGCCACGATCACTGCCCCTCTTCACCAATTAACAAAGAAAGACCACCCCTGGTCTTGGTCCTCTGCCTGTGATACCGCTTTCCGCAAATTGAAGTCTATCTTCGTGTCCGCACCCGTTCTATCTCTCCCCGATCTCCAACAACCGTTTGTCGTCATGATGGACGCCTCCTTGTTAGCCTCGGGGGGCGTTCTCATGCAACGCGACTCCAATGGCGACCTACACCCCTGCGGCTATCTCTCCCGCACCTTCTCCCCTGCTGAGCGGAATTACGATATTTACGACCGAGAACTCCTTGCCGTAATTCACGCCCTCGCCGAATGGCGTCACTATCTTCAAGGCACCGGTCTCCCCGTTACTGTCCTCACCGACCACAAAAATCTCTCCTACTTCCGCCAACCTCATCGCCTCTCTCGTCGTCAGGCTCGATGGATGCTTTTTCTTCAAGATTTCGACCTTCGTTTTTCTGTTCAACCGGGCACTGCCATGGGCCCCGCCGACGCCCTCTCCCGTTCCATTAATTCCGATACATCAGTCGACAATGCTGATGTCACTGTTCTCCCAGATAATCTTTTCATTTCCCTTATTGACACCGCCTTACTCGACAAAATTCACCATTCCTCCTCCTCTGATCCCCTTGTCCTTTCGGCCCTTGATCGTATGCGTGAGAACTCCCCCCTCTTTCCTCACTCTTCCCATTCTGATTGGTCGTTTACCGACGGTTGTCTTTATTATCGCCACCATCTTTACGTTCCTCCCCCCGCTCGCCACGATCTTGTCGCTTCCCTTCATTCGTCCCCTGCGGGCGGTCATGGCGGTATCTTCCGCACCACCGCTCTTCTTCAACGCGAGTATTGGTGGCCTGGCCTTTCTTCCTTTGTCCGCCGCTTTGTCTTGGGTTGCGCTCTCTGCCAATCTAGTAAGGTTAATACCCACCCTGTGGTTCCTCCCCTCTCCCCCCTCTTGTCCATTGCTACTCGACCATTCCAACAGATCTCCGTCGATCTCGTCTCCGGTTTTCCCCCGGTGGCTGACATTGATTCTGTTTTGGTCGTGGTCGACCATGGGCTTAGTAAGGGGGTCTTTTTCATCCCATGCTCTAAATCCGTTGATGCTGCAACAATCGCCCACCTCTTCTACACCCATGTGTTTCCCCACGTGGGCTTACATGACTGTATTATCTCCGATCGAGGTCCACAGTTCGCTTCTGCTTTTGCACGAGAATTAGCTCAATTGCTCCAATATGATGTAGCCCTATCCTCCGCATATCATCCTCAAACCGACGGGGAAACCGAACGAGTGAATCAGGAGTTGGAAACATATCTCCGTCTCTTTTGCCAAGACCA
>JBBPJT010000389.1:0-25965 GCA_038088895.1 Xerocomus potaroensis | reverse complement strand
GAAATACTCGCGGAAGAGCTGGTGCCACCGACGGCCCCAGAAACTCGCGAAGGACGTTGACAGCCAAGGCGAATCGAAAAGAGGGGGCCACTGCGATGGGTGTTGTTGGAACGTTAATGTATATAATGCCGCATGAAGGCTGTAGACGCAGTTTATGACAACGTATGAAGTGAGCCCAGCTAACAGCGTGACGACAGAAGATCTTGTGTACCGTTCCAGTGGAGGTAGTGAAGGGTCGAAAATGCTACCCCCTTTCGGTGTGCCAAAGCTGTCAGGTCCGAGCGAGCGGACGTATCTGCTCATGATATCCAACAATAACGCCAAGAGGAAGGCTCGAGAGAGGGAGAGGAAGAAGAATACCAATCTGGATTCGACCTTGAAATAAGGCATTGGGATAAACATCTTTTGAGGTCCGATCCAACCGATTCCCCTAAAATTTACTAAGAGATCCCAGGCGTTCCACATTGCGATGGAGAGGGAAAAGTCATATTCGGTCGGGGTATTTTTATCATAACCATAGTTTGTTCCAAATCTGTGGATCGGGAGTCTAATGTATGGCCTTTCTGCAAACGCCCATGTCATGCTTCGCATGGCAACAGTGAACATGGTAAGCTGAATTTGACGGTTTGAGGTAGGACGACTTCCCTGATGAAACCTGACACTTACCATCAGTCCCTCATTGAATTGAGCATAATCCGGATGATTGAACGAGAAGTCCAGAGACATGCCAGCGCGAAAAGAGAACCACGAGACAGCAGGAAGCAATGCGGCCCTGTAAAAACCCGTGCGAGGCAATTGGACGAACACAGCCATGACATAATGGCTAATGACGACCGGTAGGAGGATAGAGGCGAAGGTGTAGGGCGTCACCGCAGCTCGTTGAAAAGCAAACCCTTGATAGAAATTTTCGTATTGCCTAAGAGCAACCCGTCAGACATTTTGTATCGATAAGCGAGATGAAACGGATGACCAAGGCATGGACGATTACGATGTGACTAGTACAAAACGGAAGAGAGACACTCAGGATGCCTTAAGGTGGGCGGGAAGACGCGGGTTGGCCGCCGCTAGTGTCTTGCAGTGCGTAAACCCCTGCCCCTGGTTTGATGAGGGCCCATTGCGGACAGATTTCGTTCGGAGGTTCCCGTGGACAGTTTATGTATCCTGATTGTTAAGGCGACATTTGACGGTCGCGGTGTAGAGCAAGATGCAAACAGTAGTCTGCCGTTCTTGCAAGGCCAGCGTCGCCAAGACACGACAAAGAATACCCAGCCCAACCGCCAGCCCCATCATTGCAGCTGTGGTTGTATCCCGTACGTTTCAAAATGGCCGATGCATAAGCGTAAGCCCATTGGCATACACATCACGTGCACTACAGTAATATATCTTGCCGCACCACGTAGATGTAGGTCACTCTTTATATTCGCCCCCCGTAGTTGCCCTATAGATCGCAGTCAAGTTCTTTCCCGCCCGATCCCTCTGTGTTCCCGCCATTAGCCACGATGGGCTTCCACGATGCTGCTCAAGACCTTGGGCATACATCCAAGTATTATAATACAAGATTTTGGTAATAATACTTGGAGGGATTTTTGTGTTTCTCCGTGATACAGAGGCCAATGACCAACTCCCGGTTTGGAGATGGTGAACTGAACGACAGACGGGGACGGGATTTTCAGTGGAACTACGACGGATTCATACTCTACGAACCGTGGGAAGATGGGCGTAAATAGCGTTGAAGAGCACGAACGAATGAGAGCCTAGTAGTGATTAGGGAATATCCTTCATCGTGATACCAGGCATAACTTTATTCTGAAGGGTAGGTAAACCGAGAGCTCAAACGCGCGTGCCGTTGACGCTGTGGAAAGGCGGCGATTGCCCCCGCAAAGAGCCGAGGCTCTGGACCAGAACCAACTAGGTGCTGTTGATCTCCTTGGACGAGAAGGAAGATATCAGAAGCGTCCATGATGCAGACGTCCGCTTTAGCACTTCTCTGCTCACCGCACACCCAAAACGGAGGAAGCTTTCTTGTCCTCGCAACTCTACTCACACTCCTACCTGCGTAGCTGGGAACCATGAAGAGTTGAATGGTGAAATCATCGACGGCAGACTCCTCGCCGGGTAAGACAGCCATCGCGAAATCCATGGATGGTGCGCAGGATGGTGTAGGAGCCATCGTGCTGGATGGCAGCGGCGTCCAGTGTGGTGAGGGCTTCATTATCGACGTAATACCAAAGAAAGTCTGAGAATCTTAGTATTCGACTCTTATATTGTAGGCGAGCCAATCGTTTGGGTTCCAGTCGCTACCCAACTTGGAGCTGCGTATGAGGTTGACCATCCCACGACCACAGATGAGTGGGAAGAGTGCTGCGGAGGTCAACCGCTCGATGTTGGGCTTCAAATAAACATAAATATCCCTTTATCGATCTTGTTCACATCTACTAAATGATGAGTGCATGGATCACTTCCTTTGCAGATTTTAGTCAAGACAGGGGGGTTTCTGACATTCTACGCACACTATTCCCAATCTTTTTCCACTCTCTCGCAATCTACACTGCCTATAGAGTGCTTAAATGGAGCCGAGCCGAGCGACGTATAACAGGCCATCGTGTGGTGGAAACTCGTGAGGAGGCCAAATCGAAACAGATTACTGACTTGAGGGCGGAACGCAAGCCAGGGGGTATGTGCCACGTGTCATGTCATAAATGAAAGTCCCGGATGCTGATTCATACTAACCAAACGTCATATCAAAAGTATGGGTCCCCCAAGCATTCAGTTATCCAGAAATAAGTCCCTGTCCTCATGCGTTAAAGGATGTAAAACCCGTGCCATATCGTCCTTTCAGATGGGGCCAGTATCAGTCAGTCGAGTTCATTTTGCTTATCTTCAGATCTGCCACACGAGCAAGTCACAAAGCTCTGGCACTTCAATTATTTGGATTTTGTTTCGCTCAACCTTCTATTTACTGTTCTAGTGTGACGATGGGCATCCGCACCATGCCATGGACTGAATGGATAGCGCTCGACGATACTTTCTTAGCCCATCAGCGAATTCGCACATTCCGCATAAATCACAGCAGAGAAATGGTCCTGCGTGTCCTTCCTGCTCGTGAGGACGAGTCTGTCAGGGTTGCGGGTGGATCCGACGCGGGTGTGTGTCTCACGGAAAACCGTCTGTGCTTCTAAAGCTTTGTTCCCAGTGAAAGAGTTACTGTACGAGCTCGCAGAGTATCTGCCTCGAAGGTATCCATCCTCATTCCGTATCTCGCGTTTGCCCAAAACGGCTTCTATACCCACTATCGGAGGGATACCTCTGTCTTGGCATGGCGAAATGCCAGTGAAGATAATTGACGTTATTGAGACCGGTGAAAAGTACGATCTCGAGACGCTCGAATCGATGAACGATGTGGATATGGGAGAGGAGGCGTTCAGGATAATAAATGGCCTGTAAGTCGAGATGTGCTGTCACTCTATCGGGCTGTTCATGTAGCCAACCATCCGGGACAGCACGCAAGATGATATGGTGATCATGATTGAAGGTAGATCTACCAGGTGGTTATGACTACGCGCGTACTTACTCGACAAAGGAACGGACGACAAGTATTACTTCCAGGCAGGACTCATATGTGTACCAGGTGGTTACTTGATTCCCATTTTCTGACTTTTCGCGAAATATCTCACTCCCTTTTTTTTGTTTTGCTTTGCTAGGATTTTGGCGCATGTGCGACAAGATCGGAATGCCACTAGATGAAATACACCTCTCCGGGAGTGTCCCTCAATGTAAGAGCACTCTCTTTCTGAAAGATATATAACACGGCGCTCTTTCGATAGTCAAAGAAAAACTTGAACTGAGCATGAATCGCTTCTTCCAACGCTTGCCTCTCGACAAACCAGTGATGAGGAACAACTATTCCATCCAAGTTGTCCCAGAGCGCAGTGCAGAGAGGGAAGGCGGCGCAGAAACACTCTCCGACATCGACCCTGAAGAATTGAGTTGGTCCGAGTCTCACAACGGACCAGAGGACGCGTTTACACACGGACGAGGCCACGGCACGGGGGACTTTGGCCACCATGTCTCTCCGTCGACCCTCCGACTTAGGTGCGAAAGACAGACGCTGCGTCGGTTGCCCCGCACGGGCGCCATCGTGTTTGGAATACGCACGTACCAGTTTAAAGTGGAAGAGCTTGCGAGCGAGCGGGGTGTTGCGGCACGCCTTGCAAGCGCAGTCAGGAGTTGGCCAGAGGACGTTGCGCTGTACAAGGGTCGTAGCCGTTACCAGGACATCCTTCTTGAATACTTGGACCGGCGTGCTGAGGAGGATGACGCGAGTGGACCTTTGGAGGTTTCTTCCCAGCTTGCTTAGGTAGTTGAGCAAACAATAGCGCCAAAGGTACTCGATTTGACCGGTTTCGTTTTTTGGATCTTTGTGTTATGTCGTCGGAGTCAGTCCAAGCTTTGCCAAAGCTTTACGGTGCACCGCCGTAGTGCTGTGGTGGGGAGACGTCGTGTGATTTTTAGTACCTGTACAAATGATGGGTGGTGCACCGGTGAACATCTAGGCTCTTTATTATATTTAAGATGCATTAGCGCCGTGAGCGCCATGCATACCCCTCCCGGGCTGTGACACGGTGGGCCAATTACGTGCCGCCACATGCATCACATTAGGGTGACTATTGTGCGTTTCGACCCGCCCCGGATATCTCTGAACGACGTGACATTTTTCTTTGTTTGCAATAATCAAAGCGCAATTTCCGGATTTACGCCGCACAAAGGAGCCACCACAAGCTGTGACTGACTGACGCCTCGAGGGCTTGTACCGCATTCACTTCGGCCCACACTCGGTCCACCACCTACAGACCGTATAAGAAGAACATATGGCTAACGGTCGTCAGACCCAAACGTTTCAGACATTCAGACTTGGCTACACGGTCATGTACTACCATCCGGCAGCCGTTCGGCCGACTTTACTCCCCAAGCCACGGCCGCCACCGAATGTGGACCTGTACCACGTTGACCTAGCCACATGGGACGACGGGGATTGGGGAGAACCGCCCTTCGTAGATGAGCTCCCAGGTGTCTTGGACGAGCCATGGCCATACCGTTTCAAAGTAAGTGCCACATGGAAACTTGTCAGAGTGTATAATTTCACTTACAAAACTTGTCTACGCTCAATAGAAAGGAGATATGGCTTGGGTGTGTGCCAGCAATGGCAAATGGTATTGCGGCAAAGTTATTGATCGAGCAATGCAAGGAATGACGAAGATGGTAAGAAAGTTTCGATACGTCGCTGGTCGACATCCATTGACCGATCTCGTAATCACAGAAGGTGGACGGTCTGTACTGGTGTGTAGAGTTTCAAACGGAGGGTTGCAGGCTTCGAAAGTGGTGTGCGCCTCTAAATGGGGAGATCAAACCGGACATCGACCATACCCTCCGTTTGCTACGTGATGCTGGCTATCTGGTGACGAAGCTTGATTGACCTGACTAATCGATCGCATCTGGAAGAGAGTTTCTTTATTCTTCCTTTCCTTTCAGCTCTCGATTGGATAATTTCCGTTCGTTATTTGCACCTTTTTCCATCAAGTTTATTTGTATCTCTATGCATGGATTGTCAGATTGTATTATGTCCAATGGAATATTTAACCAATGTGCAAACCACATTCTGCGCAAGATTAGGGATGTTCCGGGAGCGACCACTCACTGTGATAGGATGTAACGTATTCTCATTGACTGGGTGTTTTTGCAAAGCGGTCGTCCTGGACAAAATCGAGCCGAGGGCAAGGGCAAACAAAATTTGCATCTAGTTATCAGGCTTGCAGGTAGCGTTCCATAGTTTGCTCTGGTATTCAACGTTCAAACTATACTCGTTCACTCGCACAAATTCATCCAGCGAGCACGTTCCGTATGCCTTGTCTTTTTCGCACCTCGCGCAGACTGACAGGGGAAATGTCGCCTTATTCAAGACAAGGCGAACTTGGGGACCTTGAAAGCTGCTCGTTGTGAGAACAGGCACAGTTGCGAGCGAGATACACGTACGATGTTGCGCAGGTGAATCTTTCCCATACCATATTTGCCCCAAACGGTGTTTGATCGGAAGTCCTAAACACGCGATGCGGAGGACGATGGGTAGGGCTGAGAGGCAAACTATCTCTGGAGAAAATTGTGAGTGAAATTTTCCACTACGAGTGGGTACCCACTTATTTAATCCCATGGTCGATAACGGCAAGAGTATGCTAGTCTCGTGACCGAAATCCAAGTAGAGGGACTCCGCATCTCCGGTTGTATTCGTTAAGCTATTGAATATAGTCATGTCATATATATCTCCTGCTTCTGCTGCCAACGCTTACCGTTCGATAAGCTTTTTAATATAAAAAGCGCCAAGAAGAGGACCGGGATCGCCCCTGGATGCGTGTCCACTGTAACAATCCATGGCCAGATCGAGTTCGTACCTAAATGATCACATATAGTCTACTTGTCGAGAAGAACAAGGTCGACTTACTCAAAATCTTGTAGCTCGTCTGCCGCAAAAACATGACACCACGGAGACTGATTACGAGCGGCAAGGTCGTATGCACATGCATGCAAGGCGCCTCGGACAGCCTTGGCAGAGAAACGAAGCCCAGGGACAAGGTTGTCGAGTCTCTTCATGATGGGCGGGATATACCTAGCAACCCACTGTTCCGCCTGCACCGATGTACATGAACATCACGGGACGAGTGGCAAGATTCAACACTCACTGTGGGCTCACGGTGAGATATTTTCGGACATGCCTCCCAAGGTTTGATCCAGGAGACGGGATCGTCGAAATCATCCGCGGTCAAAAGGGTAACATTCTCTGCCTTAAGACCAAAAAAGCCTTGCCCAAAAAAGTGCGCAGAATCCTCGACTCTCTGAACTGCAGTGGATACCATGGTGTCTGTCGAGAAGTTTGGATAGCGAAGTGCGAATCTAGAAATTTGCATGTCAAGCTTGAAGACGGATCAGGAGCGGTAGGCCACGAACTCTACGCCATGGTTAAACAACTCCTTGCGCCCCACGGCGGTGAGCTCGTGAGGGACTAGCTCGTATTTGTAGCCCTCCTTGAGGAACTGTAAGGGTGCTGGAAGATCAATAGCTTGAATTAAGTCGTGCGCATTGTCGAGGGTCTGTACGAGTTCACGGATATCCTCTGCACTGAGGGGGCCACGAGAGCCATGCCTTTGCAACTTGCACTAGGTTGAGAAGGGAGTCGCTTGGGCGGTGAGGCGTACAACGCACCAGTATGACTTGATCCACAGCGCAATCGGCAGGTAGGTCCACGGATACTCCACGGACACTTGGCGCATCATGATACGGGGAAAGGTTGCCCAGGTTGTTCAAGTTCTTCAACACGGGCGTTTGGGCTGCAAAATAGAAAACGGGCAGGGCAGAAAAAAGTTGGAGCCAAGGCGAAGGAAGATACATTGTGGCTGTGAAAAAGAAAGTGTAGTGAATGAACAACATCTTTCTTGACATCTCCTTTTTCATTTCATTTCATCTTCTGTGCCACTCTTTTTCAAGATGACGAAAACATATCTGATGAACAATTTGGTCGAAAAAGTGACCATCGTCTTTGTCGTGTGCGCGTCTTGCAACTTACTTTTCTTCGCCATGTCCAGATGCAGTCCACCGACCAGGACTTTAGGTTGGCGATGGGCCACCCTTTGACGCGTTGTAGCCATTGATTCACAACTGTCCACTCAGGTTCATGGGCCTGAACGATCTCATGCTCGAAATCAAGCAGGATTCAAACAGCTTCTTCGGCGATGAGTCCACAGAAAACAAGGTTCTCCGCCAAGTACTCAAACTCGTCGAAGATAAGATATCGGAAGTAAAGAATCAGGCGGTCAAGTGGTGAGTTCGGTCATTTGCATCCGGGGTCGGTTTCAAGTCTGATCGTCTTGCATCGTGCCCAAGTCTTGGTCAACTCATCAAGATCATCAGAGAGAACCAAATGGAGCTCGTGGTGGACAGTCTGATCAACTTCTCGGTTGGCGAAGACGAGGAACTACGAGATATATCCGGACTTGGTGAGTGTTCAATTACCATTCATGTTAATACATCACGACGCCACTCCACAGCCCTAAAGACGATTACATCGGAACTGCCTCCAGATGGAAAGATCGCTGGCAAGGCCTGTGCCAAGCTCACTCCAAAGCTACTCGGCCAAGTTTCCAGTGTAAGATCCACTCGTTCCTCGACTTCTCTTTTTCTGAGTAGCTTTTCGCTCAGCCTGACACACCACCGGAGACTCTGCTAGAGACGTTATCTACCCTTTCAATCCTGATCACCCGCTTTCCGGCTCATTTCGCTGATCCAGCTCTCAATCCACAACCACTCACTGCCATTCCACCTCTTTTGACACATTCACGTCCTGCGGTCAGAAAGCGCGCTATCTCTACGCTGTCTCAATTCGTTCCTGTTGCCCCGCCCGAGCTGTTCTTGACTTTGCTTCAGAACAACATCTTGCCATTCCTCACAGCCAATGCAAACGCAGAACAACAGAAGACTACAGTAAACCTCGTCGCCGCAATCTTCCGACAATCACCACAGCAGTTGACGCCGTCATTAGGAGATATCGTCCCAGGTTTATTGCAAGCTGTGAAACGCGACGACGAGGATCTGAGGGAGGGATGCTTACAGGTAGCGTATATGCGCCAAGAGTAGTTTGGTTTCCGCTCATCTGTCCAAGGCTTTGGAGACATTGCTACTAAGATCGCCTGCGGAGGCGATGCCATTCGTGGATGCCATGGTACAAGTTGGGCTGCTGTACATCAAGTACGATCCTGTGTGTCAGACCTTGTTTGTCTTGTGCACCACTCCTGATCCTCGCATAGAACTACGCCGGTGAGGACGACGGTGAGGATGAAGAAATGGCAGATGCTGCCGAGGACGAGGACGACGGAGAACTCGATCAGTCCGTTCCATGACGACCTATGGGAACGACTTAGTGTACTGATTATCCATGCACAGGTACTCTGACGACGAAGATACGTCGTACAAAATTCGTCGTTCTGCCACCAAATTACTGTCTGCCGTGATTGTTACACATCCGGAATTACTGATCTCGTTGTACAAAATTGTGTCACCCGTCCTGATATCGCGATTCAATGACAGAGAGGAGACGGTCCGCCTAGAGGTATGGGCATCCTACGTCACACTTCTCAACCAGACGAGTACGTATGGTGGAGTACCGCAATGTCCGGAGGGTGACTCTACTGTGCGCGGCAAGAGGAAACGCGATAGTGAAGAACGGATGGATGTCGAGGAGACCCCTTACACACTCTTGCGATCACAGGTCCCTGCATTGTCAAAAGCGCTGCTCAGCCAGTTGAAACCCCCCAAGACTGCACCAGCCACCATGCAGTCTGGGTTACAACTATTGCATGCTCTCCTTGTTGTGTTGCCAGGATCACTGTCTAGCCAAGTCGGACCGATCGTCGCAACATCAAAAAGTATACTCTCTCAGCCACCAACCACGACGACATCGACGTTACACTTGACATGTCTTTCGTTCCTCGCCCTCTTCCTCTCGACGCATGCACCCGGAGTGTTCAGCTCGTCGCTGCCCACACTAACGCCTATCCTTCTTAAGTCGCTCAGGGAGCGCCACCCTCGAGTTGCATCTGAAGCATTCCGTGTCTTTTCCGCGCTGTTAAATGCCACACGGCCGGTAAAGAATGCCGAGTGGCCGGAACGTGTCTATGATGAAGCACTGCAGCGTCTAAGCACGCATGATACGGACGCCGAGGTGCGCGGCTTTGCAGAGGACTGCGTGGCTGACCTATGGGTATGTGCTACCGACATGATGAGAACCAAAGGCAGGAGGGAGTGGCAGGCGATATGTCGCACCACCGGGAACACTTCGGGCGCAGTCAAGGTTGTCACAAAAGTCGCACACGATGTCGATATCTGCGATCAATGGGTCGACTCCTGCCTTGAATGGGTCATGACCCTCTTGAAGAAGAGTGGACGGGGTGGAAAGTCGGAAGTTTTTATTGCATTGGACACCTTACTCAAGAGGTACGATTTCAACGTCCCCTTTCAGACGAGTTCGATAATCGCGTGTGTAGATATCAATCTGGAATACCTGCTGATGTGTCTCTTTCTCTCATCTCCCAAATCAAAGTTTATGTCACCACCTCGGACATTTCACTGCTTTCGCAAGCCCTGTCCATTCTTGCTCTCTTGTTGGAATTATCACCCTCCATCACGTTCCCGGTTGTCGAGAAGGAGCTACTCCCTAATATTTACCAGATTGCGCATTCGCCCCTTGTTTCTGGTGCTGCTCTTGATTCTTTGCTTGCATTTTTCTCAGCCCTGGTCCAAGCGGACAGACAAATCGCGACGCACGTCGTCCCTAACCTTGTCATTGGCGCTGAGAAGGCCTCCAGAGCTGAGGCAAACTCCACTAACATCGCAAGGTGCATCGGACAGGTTGTGAGGAGTGCCCGATACGTCGCCGCCGGGACGATTGCAGAATACTCCAAGGCGGTCAAGGTATGGCTACGACTGTTGATTCTGACTGATGCGCACCCATCTGAATATACTTGATGGCTAGAGATCATCAAAGGCCAAGTCGTCGACCGTTGTGCTCAGCTTGTTGATCCTGGGCGAGCTTGGTCGCTTCATGTAAGTACTCTGTTACTTTGTGGACGTCGACTTATGTTGTCTAGTGATATGTCTATCCAACACGACGTGTTTGACAATGCCATTGTTCGCTTTTCTGCCGAAGAGGAAGAAATCAGAACTGCGGCTGCATTCGCAGCAGGTGAGTTGGGCGTTGTCGCGATCAGCGGGTCTTTATCTGATTTGCGATCAAGGAAATATCGCGATCGGGAACCTTCACCTGTTCCTTCCTGCGATCCTTAGAGTCGCCGAGCAGGATTCTTCCAAGCGGTTGTTATCTCTGCACGCGCTCAAAGAGGTTAGTAACAAGGATTCCTTGCAGAGGCAATAAAGAATCGTTCTATAGGTTGTAACGCATTGCTCTCATGGACAATTGGAACCTGTCGCAGACGCTATTTGGACGCCTCTATTCCACAATTCTACTTCGGACTCGGAGGAGTCGACACGAAATGTAGCTGCGGCATGCCTAGGCAAGCTGACAACGACACATCCATCACGTTACCTCCCCCAGCTTCAGGCATGTATACACGACGAGAATCCAGCCATTCGTGCCACGGTTGTATCTGCGATTCGCTACACGTTTGCCGAAACGTCACCGTCTTATGACGAACTTCTTTCCCCCTTGATAATGGACTTTTTGAGTCTGATGAAAGACCCTGATTTGGTGTGTGAATTATGATACAAGTTTGGGGGATATGCTCACGGCCTGCATGCAGACTGTCCGTCGTCTGGCGCTGTCTGCGCTAAATTCTGCAGCACGGACAAAGCCGCATCTTATTCGAGACCATCTTGCAGCACTCCTTCCCACACTATACGCCGAGACAAAGGTAAAGCCTGAGCTGATTCGTACTGTGCAAATGGGTCCGTGGACGCACAAGGTTGATGACGGACTTGATACACGCAAGACGGCGTGGGAGACACTCTACACACTGGTATGCTCCCACGGATAACGTGCACCGGGTTTGGGTGACTTGAACTATTGAACAGCTAGACACATGCCTGCACAGGCTGGACCTTGCAACGTATCTGAGACACTTGATTCCGGCGCTGACAGACCCGTCCGATGAGATCAAAGTGTTATCACATCTGCTAATTTCCCGTCTGTCGTCGCTGACGCTGTGTGTTCCTCTTCTCGTTACGCAATTGGATGAGCTCACGCCGGCTCTGGAGACGACAATGCGGGGCGCTCCTGTGACCAAGGATACTGTGAAACAGGACCTGGAGCGTGCAGCAGAACTGAGGCGGAGCACGATGCGTGCGGTGGCTGCGCTTATCAAAGTCGTTGCGGTTGGCAGTGCCGCGGGTGCGTCCGCCACGGGCGGAACTCAAAAGTTTGAAGCGTTTGTGGACGAGGTGAAGAGAAACGACCAGTGGGGCGCCGAATTCAGAGAGTTGGTCGGTCAGTGACTCAGGAGACATGTTTGTTGTAAAATTTCCTAATGAAACACGACTTTTTTTTTTTTCGTTATCTTGACCACACCGTGTGTGCTCGGAAGGAACTTATCTCTGACACTTGACTTAAATATGATGGTAGACGTACTCATTCTGACATTCCTTCACGAACGCCATGTATGCTCTACGACGAGCTGCGTCGTTCGTGTCTACCCGGAGATTGCACACGACGCCCCCACGACGCCCCCTCCGAACCACATTCCTCCTCACCTCCACACTTTCCAGTGGTCTGCTGCTCGGATTATACTCGGATGCTAAATCGTGTCCTTTGCCACCCTTCCAGCTTGCACCGGACACCACCACACACGCCAAGGATGACCAAGACCAACGACCGTTGGAGGACCTCCTCCGCGCCTACGTCGTCTACGGATTGATCTCATGCGACACCCTCGTCGACTATGCCCCCGCCATGCTCGACAGACTACTCGGACTCTTCCTTCTCGGGCCAGTGGTCGAGTGGTTCGTCCGCCAGACGTTTTACGGTTACGTACGTTCCCCCCAACCGCGTTGTACAGGATGCGCTGATTGGTTTTCTCACCGGACAGTTTGCGGGCGGGGATTCGGCACAGGGGACGGTGCCCGTGTTGCAGAGGCTACGCCGCGAGAACAAAGGCGCGTTGTTCTTGAACAGCGTTGAGGTCGATCTGCACGCGACGACGCCGAGCACCACTCGGGACGACAGGGATCATACCCATACCCACCACACACCGGTGCACAAACGGATCGTCGCAGAAGCGTTCCGCAGCATCGACGTCGCTGCCGAGGTTGAAGACAAGTGTGATACCCAGGGCGTGTCGGGTCGGCGGACGTGGGTCGTTGTGAAGATGGTACGTGTTTATTTTTTCTTGTTCGGAACGGGCGAATGGGTGTTTGACGATGGTTTATTGTAATGAAGACAGCGCTGGTGCCGAACGCGGACGCGTTACGGAACTTGTCGCTTCATTTGACGCGTGTGCGGCGTGTGTTGGATCCGCCCGTGCCATTCCCTGGTACTGCAGTCTCGTCAGATCTGGCAGTGCTCGATGGAGGCCCACCCGAGGGCTCGCCATTGACAGCGCGGGATGTGCAAGATCTCAAAGAACTGCATGATGACTTGAACAAGATATGCACGCGTGCCAAAGAACGACACGTGCGGATCATCCTCGACGCCGAACACAGGTATCGTTTCTTTGGGGGGACTCCCCCGTGTTGAACGCGCTCGTGTGTGCTGACATTGCCGATGTAGCTGGTATCAACCCGCTATCGACGCGTTTGGACATGCATTGATGGAGCGCTTCAACAAGCTTCCCGAGCATGACGCGCGTCGATGGATGCTCGGCACTCCGGCACACGCCCCAACGGAGGACCTGCAACCACTAGTCTATGTCACACACCAAGCCTATCTCAGACGGTTCTGTCGGCCCCCTCTCTCCATCCATGACACGACCCCACTGACCTCGAACGACCGTATATAGCACGCCCCAACATCTCGCACACGCGCTCGCGCTCGCACGACAACACCAGTACGCTCTCGGGGTCAAACTCGTGCGCGGCGCATACCACCCCTACGAGCTCGCCGCGCACGCGCCGCACGCGATCGGCATATCACCCGACCCAGATCCACCCGTCCACGCGACGAAACCAGACACAGACGCATGCTTCGACGCGAGCGCCGCCGTGCTCGTCCGTGCCATCGCCGAGGACGTGCACCGCCCCACGCACACACACGCACCGCGCATCGGCGTGCTCTTCGCGACGCATAACTGGGCGTCATCCGAGGCGGTCGCGGGCCAGCTCGTCCGTCACGGTCTCGCGCGCGTACGCGTGCCCGGCGGAGATGGGTACAAGGACCGGTTAGTCGTGTCGGACGACGTGGCGGAGCGGTTGGCGTTTGGTCAGTTGTACGGTACGTTGTTTGTTTTCGTGTTTCGCCCCTGGCGGTTTGGCTCATGACGGTGTATATGTGTTTTCAGGCATGGCGGAATCGCTCTCGGATTATCTTGTTGAGCGGATAGAGAGTCGGACGCCGTGCGTGGTCAAGTACGTGCCTTATGGTACGCTCGATGAGGTGCGTCCCATATACCTGTCGATCGAGGCGCGGGTGAAGTTGATGACCAGTTTTTGACATGACAGGTGATGCCGTACCTGTCTCGGCGTGCGATTGAGAACAAGTCGGTGCTTGGACAGGGGGGTGCGGTTCGGGAGCGGAAAGAAGCTGCACGACGTATATGGATGCGCGCGTTCGGCGGTGTCGGATTGTAACACACCTTGAACTTATAACACTGGCTAGCACTCGCGTTGTCAATGTGACATGGCTCTCGTCATCTGAGCGAAATATATGGACAAAAAAGCTAGCATAGATAGCCAACAGGGAATAAAAAAAAGAAAAAGGGAAAAAAAAAGACAGACATCCCCAACCCTACCGCGTGATCCCCATCTTCAAAAACGCACCAACGACCTCGACCTCGTCATACCTCCCCACGCTTGCCCGGTCCAACGTCGACGCGCCGTGCTTCCGGGACCAAATGTACATCAACGTGTTCCTAAAATGACGCTGGATCATCTCGGGCGAGGCAATCACGCCTTCGGTGCGTTGGGAAGGGTGGAGGTACGCCGTCGACGCGGGGAGCGTGTCGATCGAGGACGTGATCAGCTCCACAAGCGAGACAATGAATTTCGGTGCAATCTTGTCAGACGGTGAGCATCAGTCAATTGTCCAGGCCAACGTGCGTGAGTGCGAAAGAAAAAAAAAAAAGAGGGACGTACGGCAGGGGCACCGCGATCGAAATAGTATAGGTATCGATCAAGCGTGTCACAATAGATTTGGACAGTGACGATGTCCTCGGTCGCCGAGTGCGCGATGCGGAGCGATTTTTGGAGGCATTCGAGCACGCGTTTGCTATCCTGGTGTGGGAACTTGCCAACAACGACCGAGTCAGACGGGCGAAGCGCGGAAGGGAGAACGAGCAAACAAAAGACGTACCGCCTTGACACCCTCGCCGTCGTCCTTGTCCTTGGTGTCCGGACGCTTGCCTGCCTCGTCCCCTGTCTCGCCCTCACCTTCGCCCTCTGCTTCGCCATCCGTTGCTTCCTGCCACCACAAATGACTCGCCGCGTGTACCGCCGTCGCCTGATGTGGCTTCTTCAGCAGCTTCGCACCGTGCAATGCCGCCTTGGTCACGAGCGTATCATACCCATCTACCTCAAACACCCGCGCGCCCTGTAACGTCCCGATAATCAGTGTGATCGCCGCCAGCTGCGCCCGGCTCTCCGAGATCGCGTCTTCGTATACCGAAAACGCTTGGACATAGAAATCGTAAGCGAGGTCAGCAAAGCCGGTACCGCATTCCGATGCTATTTGGGCAGCAAGGAGGAAGAGGCGGAGGGCAAACGCCGGAGCGTCAACTTGGGTTGCAAGGATGGAGGTGCACTCGCGGGCGAATTTGAGGATGGTCATCGCCTTGGATCTCCAGTCGTCTTCCTGTTGAAAACAGGATCAGTCTGAAGACATGCGTGCTGTCACATAAGCATGCCTCATGCTCGCGGTTCTTGTACCGTCGACAGAGTTTGATGCTTGAAGTGATGAGCGCGGGGAACGTATATCGCATCCGGTCCCCACCGGCTTCGAAATGCCGACGTGCCGATTGCAACAGCTAAATCAAGGTAGGGTCATCAGTCCGCACAGGGCCAACAACTCTCACGTACCTCGAATTGCACGTCCAATGACTCGGCACGGAACAGATGCACCATGCGAGCGAGCCAGCCCTGTTCTTCTGCTATGTCCTCCTTCTCTACCCCGTGCGACCCCTGTCGCCGCACTTCCTTGACATCCTTTGTCCCCGGCCCCGCATCGGTCTGGTCCTTGATGAGCACGTAACACAAGTCCAAGACACCGTCCACGTCGCCAGGTGTTTCGATCACAGTTTCGTTCTTGAGCACACTCGAGACGACGCTGTGGGCGATCGAGCGCCGCGTAGAGAAGAGCTGTTGGGAAAGAAGAGGGACGTAGCGGGGAATGGCGAGGAGTGTGAGAACGGATTGATACGAATTAATCGGCGCTACAAGCAGCGCCGCGAGGTTGGCAGCTGTCTGTGGCGCGTGCAAGTCAGGGCTGTCAAGCAGACATGAGCATCACGCAATAACAATCATCGAGAGCCAACCAACCTGTCTCCAAACTCTTTGATCTTATCGTGCACGAATTCAAGTATCTGGTCGACGTATTCGAGTCTGTCTGGGTAACAGCTCAGCGAGAGGTTGGTAAGCGAGACCAAGAGCGCGGTGATGTCCTGTATAGACAAGTCTGGTCGGGCCTACAATGACGCGTCAGTGTGTGTTTAATCGCGTGCTCGCCCAACACACCTTGATAAGCTCGACGACCTGTTTCCAAAATACTTCAAATAGCTGCACGTCCTCTGGTATGCCACGAAACTTTTTGACAGGCACGCCCTCCCCTTCCTTTTCCTTCTCCTTGCCTTTGCCCTCCTGAGATGAGGCTCCGTTGGGCTGGTCGTTTTGCACAAGCGTCGTGTCCAAGTTCTTTTCCGAGTCTTCGACAGCGCTGGCCCATGCATCTGCGCCTTCGGTCTTGGTAGGTTCTGGTTGGTGGTAGGCCTGGTTGGCTCTTTCTCTGGCCAGCCGGACTTTCTCTGCCAGTCGCTTGGCAGCGGCCTCCTCTTGCCGTTTTGTCTCTTCAGGGTCCTCGCTTTCGGCTTCGCGCGCGGCATACGCGGCGAGTCTGTCGATAAGCGCGATGACGATGAGTTTGATGTTGACCTTGGGATGTAGTTGGGCGGTGGCGGATAAAAACGGTCCAAGGGAATGCAGGTGAAACTCGTCCGTAAACACCTATAGCGCATACATGGAGATCAGAAGCGAAGGGGACAAACAGGAGACCTGCCTGGATGACAACTTCCATGAGATACTCTTGGGCGATGACGTCTTTGCAATTGACAACCTGCTCGAGTATTGCGGGTAGTATGTTCTTCTGATACATGTCCAAGTCGACGCCATCGAGCTGTGAGAGACGGACGAGGTTGGTGCCGACGAGGATGCGGAGGTCACGACGCTCCATCTCGCGTTTCTCGCGGTCGCGCGAGTGGCCCTGATGTTGGAGACGCACCCAAAGCTTGTTCATCTCGATAAAGTTTGTGAGGACAAAGGAAGTCGAGTCCTGGAGGTTTCCTTGGGGACTAGGTTCGGGCGTCAGCTGGGGTTGGGAGTACGCCTGGGAGGAGCATTACCCGGGTTCGGTCCCGATGGGGAGGTAGTCCCTGGTCTGACCGCTGAGGTAGTGACGGAGGAACAGGCCGCGAATGGGGTTGAGGACACCTCTGCTCATTTCCATCATGTCTTTCATGATTTCCCTGACGGGTGCGTCTGGGATGGACATGTAGACGGAACCGACGGTAATCATGAGGTAGAGACGGGGGACGATGTTGCCTGCATATTGAACGAGTTCGTATAGATCTGCGAGATGGTGTCTGGACTGGGTGTGAGCGTCGTAGAGATAGTTTGAGAGATGGCGTAGGGCGTCGAACACGGCCATGTCTGATGGGGAGTGAGCGTTAGAATAGCGAAGGAAGGTCGTGTGGACGTACAGAGTTCGTAGTATTGCTTTGGAGAGAGGGAAGAAGTGCGTAGTTCAGCGAGCATAAGACTTGCGCTTTTGAGCGCGTCCATGATGTCGTCGCTGTCCTACGAAGCGGGTCAGTGTCGGAACAAGGGAAGGAAGGGGAACGAACCAGATGGCGTCTCATTTGGCCGACTTGAATTTTGACGGTGGCAAGGGACTCACTGAGGAGTTTTCCCTCTTCGACGACGGGGGTTGCCGCTGTCGCTGTCGTTGTCGTTGTCGTTGTCGTGGCCATCGTGTCGGACGGTGACGAGGGCACCGGAGAGATGGCAAGAAGTTGGGGTATTACATAATCAATACTCTGTCCGCAAGACGATCATGTCAAAACGGAGACAGACAGACGAGGACGAGGACGAGGAGAGCGCCGGTGAACAAGTACGCGGTATACATGCAGATTTTTGTGCTGATGGACTATTCGAACGCACAGACCAGTCTGGTGGATGTGCATTTTGACTACTACAACATCGATGCGGACAATGACTACCACGCGATCCAGCGATTGTTGATCCAGCTGTTTGGCCCTGATGCGGAGCGTGTGCAGACAGGGCCGTTGACGGAATTGGTGACGAGGGTAGCAGAAGAGAGTGGCGTTGGGAGCACGATCAAGACCGAGGAAGAGGAAGGGAGTGATCCATATGCAGTGTTGACTGTGGTCAGCTGTCGTGTAAGTGCGCACAGAACATTAAACTAGTTTGCTCCTCTGACTTGTCCAAGACAGGAACATGCGGGTCTGCAAGGCATAGTGGAGTATTTGCTGTCAAGGACGCGTTCTGACGGGTCGTTCCACGACGCGCTGTCGGAGGTGTTGCGAAAAGGCCACGTGGGCCTGGTGCTGAGCGAGCGACTGGTGAACATGCCGGTGCAGGTGATGGGTCCGATGTACAGGATGCTGTCGGAGGAAATCAAACGGGCGATCGACGAGGTCGGTTGGTCGATCGCGCTTGGTCTGTGTCTGACGCGTTTCACAGGGTCTCGGTTATCGATTCACACACTATCTCTTTATCTCACGGGCGTTCAGACCAAGTGCGGAGGAAGAAACGGAACGACACGCAAAACGACCGAGGACGAGCGCAGACGGGCTGTGTGCGTTCCATGTCGAGGACGGGGAGATCATGACGGTGGGGTGCTAGTTCGTCTGGTGTGACGACTTGGTTCACTTTTTTTCTGTTGTATAGCACGCGACGCTCTCGGCCGCGTATGAGTTGTGCGACAGTGTGTCAGGTCGCGTGATGGTCGTGCCGAGTGATCGGTTCGGTTCACTGGTTCGATCGATCCAAGTGACGTATGCGGTGTGATTACATAATAGCGATGTCGGGGGTGTTGTGATGTATTTGTGAATTGTGGCTGATTAGGTTGTCGTCTGCAACGAAACGTGCGACGATTTCACTCCTTTTCTTTTTTTTTTTTCCTGCATGGCCGTGCTCGCTCAGTCCGACTGGTTACCACCCCAAATGGACCCTCCTCGGCAGCGCGCTTCACCCGCCAACGACGCCAACAACAACAACCAGCCCGCCCTGCACCAACCGTATCCTTATCCTACTCAACAACAATGGCCACAGCAGCCTTTTTACCCCTCCTTTTACCAAAATCAACACCAGCAACTCCCAGCGCAACCCTATCCAATTCACCCTCCACAAAACCCCTTCTTCGATCCCGCTGCTTGGGCCTACCAGCAAATGATGTTCTCTCAGGCACAACTCGGCCCCCAGCAACGCGCCGGTTCCTCCTCTGCACCCTCCTCCCCCGCCGACTACTTCAACCCAAACCAACTCTTTAACCACTTCCCCAGTGCTACCCCGCCCCCTCACCAACAACACCCCACCCATCACGCACCAGCCTATACCCATCGCACCGCCTCCGCAGACACGCCCCGCTCGCAGCTACCGTACGAAGGTTTCCACCCTTATCGGCGCCCTACAAACGCCGCCTCAGGCCGGTCACAGCAACTTGACGCGGATTGGCGTCCTCCAGGCTCTTTCCAACCTCCCTACGCGAGAGGCGAAGCCTCCGCGTCCTCCACCTCCGTCAACTCGAGCAATTCAAACCATGGGAACGGAAACGCTGGCAACCGTCAGCGCACTTCCAGCATACAGGGCCAGTCCTCCTCCCATCCCCATCTCAACGGTGCTCCATCCCATCAATCCACCCGTAGCAGATCCGCTACCCCTCAGTCCACCGCGTCTCCCCCTCCAGACTCAACACGGACCCGCACAGGCAGTGCTTCCTCCACCGCCAGCGCCAATGCCCCAAATTCATCCCGCACCTCGTCCTCTCACCCTCACCATCGCACTGGCTCATCCTCTTCCACAGCTTCTTCCGCCCCGGCTCACCGTTCCTCCGGTTCTGTCTCCGCAGCTTCGACTTCTTCTCCCTCCTCACACTCTCATCACTCTTCTCACTCCACACAGGCCCGTCCAGCACGTCCTTCCCCACTCTCACAAGGCTCCACATATGCCACTCCCTCCCCGTCCATCCCATCCCCCGTTTCTCGAACACAACCATCTCACTCCAATCCCCATGCTGACCGTCGCATATCTAGGGACGATTCTGATCTTGCTGCAATGCTCGAAAACTCGGCCATCGGTCTTGGCGGAACAAGTGCCGTCAAGAGCGGGGGTCTCAAAGGTCGACTACGACGCGCCCTCTCTCTCAATGCGGCGCAGGCGCTGCAAGAAGAGGACGACGCTCCTGGTACCACTATCAGGCCAAACGGTGTCACAGAACCACCCAGTCCCACAGATGCCAACGACGCTGCGAGCACCATTACCGCAGCCGGGGCTACCGGTGACGAAAGTAGTGCTGCCGCGAGCAACCCGGGCAAGAAAAAGTTCCGCGCGGCGTCCTTGTTCAATTCGCGTCTCAACGCGTCAACAGACAACATATCGCTCTCCTCCACCATGTCTTCTGCCTCTGTCGTCATCCGCAAGATCGGCTCCATCGGAAAACTCGCACGACGGAACTCGCTCGCCGGCATCACATCCCTGTTCAAGGACAAAAAAGACAAGGAGAAGGACAAAGACAAGGATAAGGACGGTGATGCAGAGGCACCCACCTCCTCGGGAAAGAAGCCAAAGAAGAAAAAGGATGCCAAGGGGAGTGTCGCCGCACCGGCAGTTTCGCACGCGATTGCAGAACTCGATAGGGGAAGTGGGTCAGGCAGCGATTGGTCGGACGCGAGCATGAGCGGGCTCAGTCCCGCCGCAAAACTAGCGCGGCAGCATACGCTCAAGTCGAATGCAGAGGCTGCCGCCAAAGCCAAGGCGGCAGCAGAAGCACAGGCACAGGCGCAAGCGAGCCAAGCGCTACAAGCCAAGAGTGCAACGAGCCCTAACGGGAGCGGTCACCCGCTGCCAACAACGTGGGAAAAGAATACAGCAACAGCCAGAGGGGATTCGCCAGGACCGGGTCGGAGGATTGCGGAAGATGGCACGCGGGTTTTGGTGGAGGATTCCGATTCAGGGAGCGAGGATGGACACGATGCTGGATATGGCACACCGCAGGGCCAAAACTATATCTCAGAGGGCTGGGAGGACGACGAGCCGTGGCCAGAGGAAGAGGACGAGACGGTCCGGATGGCGGTGGGGTCATCACACGCAGAGGAAGAAGAAGTGTTCGAATGGGCAAATTCTATGCGAAAAAGTATAGACAGGCTGAGGGCGCCATCCAGGGGAATTCTAAAAGGTGCGTCTGTGCATTTATGTACCGAACGCGTGTCTATATCCGTCATTTTTTACAAGGTGCAGAAAACTATAATCAAGACTCGTTTGTCGCAGACCAGGCAGGGAACCCATCGTTTAGTCGCATACGTTCTAATTCCTACAATTCGCATCCCGGATCGAGTTCCGAGCTCGGACCACTAGCGCGTATACCCTCTCCAGATCCGGACCACATCGACGGTCTACACCGACACCCATCGCACTCATCATCACATTCTAATGCAAATGCTGGTAATGCGGGAGGTAACCTTGCCAGCCTCCTCCCTGCTCTTTCGTTTGCTTCTTCATCTGACTCTTCGCCTTCTACCGACCCAGAATCGGGACGTTCCTCACCACATCACGGTCCGCTGTTTTCGCTTCCAAACTCATCTGCGCCCGCTTTGTCGACAATTCCGACTGCTCCCGCGACGCTTTCGCATCGATCGGCCTCCGGTCCGACGGTAACGAAGAAGCTTGTGTTTGCCGATAGTCTGTCGGTGTACGATACGTTTTCGTCGACGGTGTACGATCGGAGGAGTGAGCCAGCTACGTGGAGTCGGCTGACGCCGGCCTTGGCACAACGAATAAAGGAGGAATTGAATTCGTACAAGATGGAGGAGATGGAGGTGCATGCATGTAGTCGGATGCAGTAAGTCTCTTTGCACGTGTCAGTTGACGGGCCTAATGATTGTGATTGTGTGCAGTACCCAGTTTTTCATCTAATGCTGTTCGTCGTGTCGTCTTTTTTCACATTACCCATCGCTGCATATCATCTGTCCAGTCATTGTTAGGCGTTAGCCCACAGACTTTTTTTTTTCTTTTTCTTTTTCTCGTTTCTTACCCCACCGATATCATCCCACGACCACTGTGGATTTCACGCTATAGCTGCCCCTTTTTTTGAAATTTTCGACCTGGTGTTTTAGCTTTTCTCAGATGACACGGCTTATTATACATACAGGGCGCTGGGCATTCCTGATGAGAAACCAAAAAAAAACTGTCTGCCATACTCTCTCCTTTTTCACCACTCCTTTTTCTTCTTCAACACACAACGATCCCCGAACCAAGGCTTGCCAATTTCTCTCTTCGAATCGTGGTGTCTCTTTACTCATGGACGTGGTTGGGAGCTTCTTCCGGTTTCGATTCGGATGAGAATTGCTTACAACGCCATACATCATTTAACACACACGATATACCCTACACTGTAATACTAGTCGTGCGCGACGAGGACGATACAGAATTTGAGCCGAGTACCGACTCAAAGCGCCGCAGGAGGAACCATGTGCAATGTGTCACCGGGGACGCGACGAAGCCGGGCCCGTCGGGTCAACGCCATCATGTCTAGGTCCAGGCCCGTTCTAGATCAATGTAGGCAAGGCAAGGGCTAACCGGTGACCGGTTGACCCATTGAGCGCTCAAAGATAAAGTGCCTGCAGGTTAAAGGTCAACCGAAAAACCTTGGTGACAGCATAGCCTTTCATCATGCATCACCAGCCACTCAATCCACGCGCTTTTACTGTATAAATAAATCGCGTTCTGTGTGGCGTTCTTCCGAAATCTTAACAAAAAATGATGCCCGGGTGAGCCTGGTTCAGAACAGTACGGTTCGGTCTGTAAAGCGGTAGAAATGATGTGCTTTGGTTAGTTGAACGGCTCTACTCTGTAGTAGCCTAGATTTAAAAACAGAACGGGGGAGGGGAGGGCGGCGTTGATATTATTAGACGAGGCCGTTGTGACTCGGTCAACGGGCAACCAACTGCGTCTTTTTGTCCTCCCCCCCCAGCCATCTAAAAGCGACTTGATGCCTTGGTTTCGCTTCTTTGGGTTCGATACAGGCTGCGTTCGAAGATCGATGGTCGATGGTATGAAGGCTGCTTAGGACACCCTGATCAGTCCGGTTGATGCCTTTTGGGCAACCTTTGCGTTTTGTCTCTACTGCTGGTGCTCGCAGCTCGGGGACATGATGCCGTCGTTCTCAACTCGGGAAGCCTTGCCTTGGTGCTTCGCCCACAAGGGCACCCCGATCGGTCGATGTCTCTGAACAGCCACTTGGAACATGTCTCTACGTTTGGTACGAGCAGCTCGGGGTGGATGATGCCATCATTCTCACCAAAGAGAGCGTTGGCGCCCAAGTCGGTCGATGTCTTCTGAATAACCTTGACCTTGCGTTATTGTCCCCATGTTCGGTACAGGCAAAAGTAGAGCACTCGCATCGGTTGATGTCTGTAAACCACCTTACACTATGTCTCTGCTTTAGACATGAATGACTAGGGGGTGTAGAAGACCCTGATGATGCCAATTGTTCTCGCTCGAGAAGTACTGGCGCTTCATCCCCAAGGACACCCAGATCGGTCGACATCTCTCTTGGCAACTTTGCATTATAATGTTCGCGCTCGGTACGAGTGGCTCGGGGGTATTTGAAGACCTTGACGAGGCCACCGCTCTTAAACCGAGAAGCACTGGCGCTTCGCCCCATAGGACACCCAGATCGGTCGATGTCTCTAAACAGCCTTGCGTTGTACATTCGCATTTGGTACGAGCTGCCTGGGGGTATAGAAGGCCTTGCTAGCTGATAGCATCATTCCCGGTCGAGAAGCCTTGGTGCGTTGCCCACAAGGGCACCCAGATCGGCCAATGTCCCTAAACAACCCTGGAATATGTCTCTACGAGCAGTGCCAACGGCTCGGGGGTAGAGAGGATCTCAACGATGCCATTATTTTTACTCAAGAAGCACTAGCACTTCACTCAATAGGACACCCGAATCTGTCGTTCACCTTAACCTCTTCGCCTACTCTTCTCAGATTTCCAACATGCAGCTAGTGATGGCCCTGTCATTATCGTGAATGCTAGCAAGTTTGGCTGCGATGCCCCCATCCCGCTTGTTGACAGGGATCCTATCCAGGTCCCGCTGCTAAAAACGATGTTCTTGAGCTGTCATACGAAACCCGTATGCTAACAAAGCGCGCAGCGACGATGTACACGACACGAGCCTTTGCTGTTTTCTTACGGAAACTGTGGGACAAGTTGGTTTCCCACATCGTAAATGTCCTCCAGACAGTCTGTCCTCGTCGTTCACGCATCTGGTGGTGTCCTACTGCCGAGTTCTCCCTTTTCTGCCTCCCCGTACACGAAGGACGAATGTAGGGTTTCAGATTTGTACATCTCTTCATACACTTACCACCTTGGCTGCTCTCATTCGTGCAAAACGGTCTCGTTCGCTGGGTTCTCTGAGTCAGAAGAAACGGTTCATCGCTATCGGTCAGGCGGCGACTGTGGGCACAACTAAACTTGTTTCCGTCGGTGCGGAACTAGCCAACGTCAGGGAGATCGTCAGCGGTCTCGTGACGCTCGGGGCGATCGAGGGGGAGGAATCGACTATTTTGAGGGTTATAGACGAGGAATGAGTACATTACTTGTCATGGCATCGCAAGACTCTGCATTCGCTCTCCGCGACGAACGGTCCACGATCCAGCACATCACCCAATGCGAGTTAGGGAACCCTGAATTTGCCGACCCGCCTGCTTGCCATACGACTGTTGGAGACGAAGAGAGCCCGGACGATCTGATACATCCTGCGTCTGCAATGCAATTTGTTGGATTTCCTTCTGTGATTGGGACGATGTGGGGAGTGGATGATGCTGAGACGAACAAGATCACGTCGGTGTTCTATCGACATATGATTGATGATTCGGGTCGTCTGGATTATACCCGTGCGGCGTTCGCTCTGCATGAGACGATGAGGACTGTGAAGATACAGATCGATCAACGGATCCTTTATGTACATGTACATCTTGGTGTTTGATATCATACCAGGCTCGAGCTCGCTTCAATCTACTTCGTTTTTTTGTGGAAATAATTACTGCCTCTATACAATACATTAGGACTATGCTTCAGACAAAGGAGATAGTCGAACCTCGCTCTACACACGAGCCGATCGCCGCCTTCTACGGTACATTCATCTCCGTCATCGTAGCCAGATCCGGGCCAATCGCACTGTCTAGGATGTGTGATTGGAGTTGGCCGTTGTAAACTCTGTTAGGTTGGAATCCAGCCAGCCCGCTTAGGAACTAATACCCTGTAAGCGGCGACCGCCGCGCCTAACCGCTATGCTAAAAGGCAGAATAACTGAATGCTTAGTGCTTAACATTCAGTATCGCGGACGGTATATGGTATTAGGTAGGGGCCCTAAGTAAGTTGGTGTGCTTACACCCTCCCACTCTTTCGATGTCTACCCCAGGGTAGACCCTACAACTTGCCCAAAGCCAGATTCGAACCTCTCCGCCTCTGCAACACAATTTCTGTGGGAGAGAATTTCGAGATCTTCTAGCTTTGCTTGAAGTTCCATCAATGCCGATCTGCAAGAACCGGAAGCCCCCTCCTTTGCCTTTCACATCCACTCGGTAGTTTCTCGCAAACGCTTCGTCGGACATTCCAGAAGTTTAAGCCCCAGCCGCTCATTGGAGGCATGCCGCAGGATTCCCCGTACCAGATCGTCGTTGGGAGCCATGACATCCCCCAGTGCCTTAACAAGTCGTTATCGAATATAACCAGTCCCGGCGGTTTCAACAG
>JBBPJT010000388.1:0-25974 GCA_038088895.1 Xerocomus potaroensis | reverse complement strand
AGCCCATATCGAGGATACGGTCAGCTTCATCGAGGACTAGTGCGAACTGAATATAGTACCACACACACAAAAGCCCGGATTACCTACCGAGAACCTCCAAGTTATCGGATTCAAAGCCAAAGGTTTGGTCCATATGCTGCAATAGTCGACCAGGCGTTGCGACAAGGATATTCATTCGAGACAGACGGTCGCGTTCCTCCTTGAGATTTTTCCCGCCGATGACCAGCCCTGCGGAAAATCCATGGTAGCAACCTATGGAACGCAATACGTCGAATATTTGGACAGCCTTGCCCTCTGCGTCACAACCTCGATTCAGCCCCAGCTTCAGACACGCACCAATTCCCGTGTGGGTGATATTATCAAGGCACCAAGACCATCTTGGGGACCCCATTTCCGACGGTAGAGTATCTCTAGTGTAGGAATCAGGAATGCGAGGGTCTTTCCACTTCCCGTCCGGGCGGCGCCTAATACGTCGTTCCCTTTCAGGGATACCGGTATGCTGGAAGCCTGTATATCAGTCATGTCGACAAAAAAACATTTTTTGAGCCCTAAAGTACGTGTTGAATAAGGGCGTTTGATTGTAAAAGGAGGGTAACATACCGCGCTTGGTGAGAGTGGATATTGGGAGATCAGCAAATGCTCGCAAGTCTTCTCGATGCTCCTGTAAGGATCTCAGTTGCGTCTAAGTCTATGAGGCAAATTTATGTGGTTTACTCACGAATTCCATAGCAAGTCGGTCTAACGCTTCCAGTTGCTCTCTCTCATCGATTCTCCTTGCTTTTGTAGGGTGAAATCGTTTTGTCTCTCTTTTCTTGACCTTTCGCCGTGTAGATACACTCGACGGCCCTACCTGCGAAGGCATTTCTAGGTATGAGTGTAGATCAAGTTGTCGCGTATTATGTAATGCTGAACATCATGAATCGTGTTCTACTGTCGAAACGCTACGACAATTGTTGAGTTTGTCGCGCCATCACCCTTGACGGTCAACCACCTCCCCAACCGATGCTCCTGACCCAGTCCAGCGACCAACAATAGCGTCTCGATGCCGGTCATCTTGGCCGTCATCGACTTTCCACCTGCAACACGTTTAGTCCTCGCGTTCGTACCATGATTAGATGTCTGTGTATTTGCCCACGAGGCAGCGTCCAGAAAGCCTTTTGGAGAGGGCAAAAGCTGGAGAGAATTGACGACACCCAATGCTGGGACGGTCCCGACGGGGGAGAAGGATTTAACTTTCGAGTCGAGCTTCCATATTCGTATGACACCATCCCATGAACCTGAGTAAATGGATTGTCAGCCACAAGCATCACAGAAGAAAGCCAGGGGGCATATTACCAGATACAAACACGTCGGAATATCGTAAACATGCTATTGAAGTTACCCAGCGTGGTGTTTTGACAACCCCTTCTGTGGACGATTCCACTTCGTGGAAACCATGACAAAGTCCCTGTGTGAATATCGCCTTCTTCTTTTGAGTGTTCCAAAGACATATAGAGCTATGAGGAACCCATCAAGCATTCGTCGCGTAGGAACCCGAAAAACACAAACCCTGTGTCGCCGCCACTGACGAAATTCGTTTCATCAACCATAGCGACACACTCGATACTGCCTTCCACAAATTTTTTATGCCCTGCCGTACCCTTGTTCTTCTTTCCTTCTGTTTCCTCCTCGCTTGCATGGCCATCGAAGGCACCACTTTCTAAGAGCTCGCGAAGTGCACTCCTCCCGCCACCACGGAACACAAGCTGACTCTCTTCTGGAATTTTCCAGTACCGCAGCGTTCGATCTCGAGCGCCCGCCGTGACTGCAGTCTCACTGCGGAGAGCGTCTATCGAGACGATGGAATCTTGGTGGCCGAACAGCGTTTCGACATAGCCCAATACGGCAAGGTCAAATAATTTAACTGTGCGATCAAAGGATGCGGTATATAGTTGTAGGGTACCTTTACGAAAGGCGAGACTCTAATATTGAGTACGACATCAATAGCAACACGATCAACAGCCGAGTGTTCACGCACGGATATGATATCTTTATGCCCTCCAAAACCTTTCACCCATTGGTTCTTCTCGACGTCCCAAACGCCGAGCTGTTTATCCTTCCCAGCACTGGCGAGATATTGACCGTTGCTGCTGACTGCCAGTGCCAGCACCTCGTCCGTGTGACCCTCTACAGTTGATGGAGCTGCTTTCTCCTTTCCCTTTCCCTTGGAATTTGGACGGTGCTTATAAAAGGTGATTAATTTTCTTCCGGTGCGCAAGTCCCATTTGTTGATGGCGCCATCTTTCGAAGCCGTGAAGAGGTATTTGGCGTCCTCGGTGGCTACCGCCGACGTCACGGACAGTCGGTGACCACGACAGCGGAGTCGGGAGTTGAGAGTGAAGTCGTACTGTCCATACGGTAAGCAAAGAAAGAAGATGATGGGGAAATGGATATGGCCTACAAAGTCTGCAACGAATAAATGTATTTTCCCAGAATGCTCGAGCACGTCTTGGCGAAGGCGTGCTGATATGAGCTCTTTGTCGACCTCTGCAGCATCAAATTCACCCTCGGCTGCACAGATGTCACGAATGATGATTGCACGAATATGGATAAACTCACCGAGGCCTTCTGTCACGCTATGCAAATAGAGCTTTGCAAGTCGGAGACGCTTCTCTGCGGGTGTCTCATTGATGTCCTCGTCACCGCTGGATTCGGGTTCGTCGTCCACACGGAGATCGAGATCGTCAATGGCACCGTCATCCTGGTCCGTCTTGTCCGAGTCTAGTTCCTCGTCCTCCCTACGTTTCTTTGGCTTGTACTTGTGTTGAGTGTCATTTAACTTTGATTGTCGCGACTGTCTTTTCGAAACTGTTGAAGAGGCCGAACGTTTTCGTTTCTTGGATGCAAAGAACGCGTCTGGCATATTCGCAAACCTTGGAAAAATCAAAAACAGGTTACATCTACCGGCACTGTCACGTGTTGCACATCCATTTTTGGTACTTTGAATTTTCGGTATTTATCGGCGTGGCTGTGTATCCTTATTTGGCAAGTTTTTCACGTGATGCCCCTTTGGCCATTACAAGTACCTAGACCGAGTCGATGATGGCTGTCAGCGCGTTCCCAAGATTTCCCCGTCAGTTCAGATCATCGCTCTCCACGATGAGCAAGCTCTCCGTCAACGACCTCAACCCCGCAATTCGCAACGTCCAGTATGCTGTTCGTGGCGAGCTCGCTATCAAGGCTGAACAATACCGCGTCAAACTGCTGGAAAATCCAACCTCCAGTGGCCTCCCTTTCGCACAGGTCATCTCATCGAACATCGGAAACCCACAACAGAAGGGCCTCGATCAGCCTCCCCTCACCTTCGTCAGGCAGGTACGTGCCTTGTGGTTTGCGACGGTCCCATTCACTTGTAGCTTCTCTCATACCTTTCACAGGTTGCAGCATTGATGGAATATAGAGACCTCAAGAACCTTGCTCCGGGAGTTTTCCCAAAGGATGTTCTCGCCCGCGCGGATGAACTCTGGAAGGAAATCGGCTCTATCGGCGCATATTCTCATTCTCAGGGTGTCCCCTTCATCCGTAAACATGTCGCAGAGTTCATCCACGGTCTGCCTTTCCCCGATCGTTCCCGCTCTGAACTCACATATCTTACTTCGCAGCCCGTGACGGACATCCGGCGGACCCCGATCGTATTTTTCTCACTGGGGGGGCTTCTGCTGGTGTATCCCTTCTCATATCAATGCTTATATCCGAACCCGGCAAGTCTGGCATCCTGATCCCCATCCCACAATACCCCCTGTATACCGCGGCCCTTGCACAGTACTCTGGAGTACCGATTCCTTACTTCCTTGACGAGACCAACAACTGGAGCACATCCGTCAGTGAGATGAAATCACTTCTCGAAAGAACACGTCAAGAGGGCAAAATCCATCCAAAGGCTCTCGTGATCATCAATCCTGGTAACCCGACTGGTGCCCTTCTTGACCGGCAGACACAAGAAGAGATCGTCGATCTTTGTTACCACCACAATCTTGTCCTCCTTGCCGACGAAGTATACCAAGTAAACCTCCACCACCCTAAGACGCACACCTTTACGTCATTCAAAAAGGTCGTGGTCGAATCTGGAAAAGACGTCGCCCTTGTGTCCTTTCACTCCATCTCAAAGGGTGTCTTCGGGGAGTGCGGCAGACGCGGTGGTTACTTCGAATGCACCAATATAAGTCAGGATATCATCGCCATGATATATAAAATGGTCAGTGTCGGCCTTTGCCCTCCCCTCCAGGGCCAGATTGGCGTAGACTGTATGGTACGCCCTCCAAAGGAAGGAGACGAGAGCTACGCACTTTGGAAGAAAGAAACCGATGCAATCCATAAGGCTCTTGCCCAACGTACTGCTCAGATGGTAACCGCTCTCAACGATGTGCAAGGTATTAGTTGCGTCGACCCACCTGGTGCTTTGTACCTATACCCTCGAATTCATCTGTCTGACAAGGCAGTTGAAGCTGCGAAAGCAGCGGGCAAAGAGCCAGATGCATTTTATGCCCTTGCACTGCTCGATGCGACGGGCATCTGTGTCGTGCCCGGTTCTGGTTTTGGACAGAAAAGAGGAGAACACCACTACCGACTGACTTGCCTGTGCCCTGGTGTGGAGGAGTATGTGAGGAAGCTTGTCGAGTTCCATAGAGACTTTACAGAGAAGTACCCCCATAACTGATACCCTGGTATTCTCAGGCTATCAAGATGCGTACGCGCTTAGACTGGTCACAAATTGCTTTTTCACGTATAGTTATATGTACTATAAGCTATGAGTTATCGTCATCCATGTCAGCTCCTCCGCCGTGCTCCCTTGCCTATCGCGAATCGATTGCCCACATCCTAACGCCTTTGCGCCGCGTTCGTCCTACCGTTGCATACTACAAACTCGCTGCCCATCGCGTACCAACCCTATGGACGCTGTACCGCGGGCTTCTGAGGCATGCCGAACGCGAGAATGTGAGCGAGATGCTCTACATGTCTTCAAAACGCGCGCTCACACATCGTCTCAGTTGAAATGGCGAATACGCACACTTTTTGAAGCAAAAAGACACACAATACAAGCACACATTGCGAGAGCACAGCTAGGGCGGGCATACCAGGCAAGTATCATGGGTTGCGTTTCACCACGACATGACTCTCCTACACTTCACATAGTGGCTCGACATTTTTGTGTGTGCAAAGCAGGGAGACGCGTATCTTCGGTCAGTCCTCGACAGATATGACCGTATGATTGCCAGCAAGCGCGAGCGGAGAGTTTTTGGTCGACTTGTTCGGGAAGCGTTGGTGTGTTTCGGCACGCTTATTGTCCCAATGATGCTTACTGGCCAACTACGCTATGACAGGATGAGCAGTCGCGTCTGCACACGCGCATGATTTTCAAGGGCTCCTTCATCCGTCCGACGTTGTATAACAGGCTGCTCCCGCGGTTGGTTCCCCAACCAGCGAGTATCTCGTGCATGATCCACAAGCGACGTCTTGGCAGAGAAAGACGGTACGAGCAATCTGTGGAACTTACGGGATGGATCAAAGACGTTCAAATGGAGTGCGCGTTCGAGAAACAACTTCGTCGATCAGGCGAGCGCGTCCAACCCGTGTTTAGCGACAACCCAAATGCATGGTGTACGTGTTCCGCGGCGATCTGTTTCTGGTTCATGCTCATGTGAAGGACGGGAGGTGCAGTACAACCATTACAAGACAAGCTGCGGATCATACAGAAAGCGAGCGAGCGAGACTATGACCGCTTGTACTCTGACTATTCACCTCGGCTTCTCCTTCGGGGACTTGAGGCACGTCGACGGAAAATTCAGTACAAGACACGCCAGCATGCACGCGAACGCACCGGGGAAGTGTTTACATCGACGCTTGCGCGCATGCGTCAGGGTCCACCCGCGCATGTGTTAGCCAAGATGACGCCCGAGGAACGGAGAGCGGACAAGATAGTGAGGAGCCCAAGTGAAGGAGGGTATACCGCTGCATTGAAGATTAAGATGGGGAGGAAGTTGAAGGGCAGTGAGGAGTGGAGGATGAAAGATGGAAAGGGGAAGGTGTGTGAGAAGCTAGAAGAGGAGGTGAGGAAGGAGAATATGCGAAGGAGGACGGCGAACATGGAGGCGGATGGAAATACAGGTGAGAGCCGTCTAGGTTGAGAGGTATGTGCAATATATTTGGTTTTCGAATGAGAAACAAGTTCCTATTTCGAACATGGGAACCGCACCAGATGCACAGGAATCAGGATAAGACATTTGTCTCAAGCAACCTTGCTGTGACCTGGCCAACCTCGGTTTTGTGTAGAATGTATACGTCACACAAAACACTGATCGACATCGCATCTGTCTCTCAGCAAGTCGTTAATATTCTGGTTCAATACGCTGGAAAAACCGTCGAAAGCTTCCGGCTGGACAGAATCGTCGTCGGCTCGAGGAGCGTCTTGGAGATTCTCAATCAGAGATTGCTTCTAGAGAGCAGTCGTGTCGATGGTCGACTTGTCGATTGGCTACAAGGCGATGAACCACAGGAATGCTTGAATGTGTTGAACCAAATGGAAGAGATATTGAACAGGAAACTCAAATACGGCGCTAATAATTTTTTCAAGCCGTCAAACTCTGGACACGCAGACAAGTGTAACGAGGCCATGAGACTCTTTGAAAAGCATCAGGGATGCTTTCATTTCTTGCTCACGACAGACGTCTGGTGAGTGTGTTGCTAGCTCTTGTGCAGGAGGTCTGATACTTTTGTCAGGAATTGTAAGCGCAAGATTGACCAGCAATCACAAACATCAGCCGAAGACGATACCGCACGCAAAGGAAAGGGACACCACAACCGAGACCGCACAGTACCTATGCGTCGTGCAAGCGGACGGGCTTCCAGCGATCCAGGGGAAGGTTCGATAAACCAAGGTATTCACTGTACGTGACGTACATTTCCCTGTGTAAGACATCCAAGAGTATGTGCCTGCAGTGGAGAAGATCAAGACTATACTGGAGCGGCTCGATGCGTGGGATTGCGATGACATACATAAACGTACTTCTCAATTGCGCCAGCCCGATACATGTATATGGCTACCTAAAACGAAAGAATTCAAGGCATGGAGGAGTACAGAAAACTCGTTTCTGTGGCTGCACGGGAAAGGTGGGGTATCCAGAGTTCTGTGGTATGCTGCTTAATTACCCAAGCGAGCGTAGTTGGTGCCGGAAAATCAGTCTTAGCGTACGTGGTTCGCTCACGATTTGCAATGACGTTGAACTTGATAATAGTGCTTCCGTGATCCAAGACCTGGAAAATGAGCTCCAAGAGGGCGAGATCATACTCTTCTTTTATTGCGATTCGCGCAATGAGAGATCCACAAAAGTTGTAGAAATGATGCGTTCCTTTCTCTCTCAGTTACTGCAATACCACTGCACCATCGATCTCAAAGACCTGATCAACGACCTAGCGAAACAGAGTGCATCAATCAACGATGTTGTACTCCTTAGCCATTACATTTCCTCTGCGGCGCAGTGTTTCAACCAACAGCCATATTGTGTCATTGACGCTCTGGACGAGTGTGTTGACATTGAAGAATCTCTGGATGCTGTGGCGAAGTTGAAGAATAGAGGTCTTCGGTTATTTGTAACCAGCCGGCCACTGCAAGTGATTAGGGAGGGTTTTGCAGGACTTCCCTCAATCTCGATGGACATAATGAAGCTTGAAGTAGCAGCAGACATTGAATTTCATGTTGAAAGACAACTGGACTCTCACCGACGGCTGAGGATTCTGGAGGCTAGCTTGAAGGACGAAATCTATTCGGCGTTGTGCGATAAAGCTGATGGAATGTGAGCCAGATCCTTTTGTGTTACTGCCTCATAAACCGAGGGTCGTTGCTCCCCAGGTTTCGTTGGGTCGATTGTCAACTCAACACACTCAAGAGATGTATAACTGTGGTGCAGGTCCGAGAAACACTTGATGACCTTCCGGGTGACCTTGATTCTACATATACAAGGATTCTGCAGAGTCAACAAAAATGAACGGGAGGTTGTTCAAAATGCCCTGGTCTGGCTTGTTGCCGCGTTGCAGCCCTTGGAGTTGCCTCAGCTCTTGGAGGCCCTCTCGGTTGACCTAGTACAGCGGACTGTGAAGCGTGAGTCTGGTCCTGTACACGGACCCGCCATACTGGATGCATTAAGCAGTTTGGTGACATACGATGAGGTGACGGATCTGATCATCTTGTCTCATGCAAGTGTTGAGGTTGGTGGACGTCACCACCATCATCTTAAGTTTCGTGTCTGAATTAATCTGTGCAGGAATATCTGACATCAGAATCCACTTTTTCCAAATATTCATCGTATTATATCAACAAACAAGACGCACACACAAAACTAGCTTTGCTTTGTATGTGCTATATCGCCGCTTACCTCAAGCAGTGTCGACGGCCTGGGGTACACGTCGATGGTTCTTTGGGCCATCAATCCCTTCCTACACGACGTTACAAACCACCTGTTTTTTCATCACCTGAGCAAAACTCACTTCTTGCATACGTGCGACTGCATGGTTTTGAACACCTTGCGCATGTCAATCCCACGAATAGAGATGTTCCTCGTGCTATCGAAACCTTCCAATCGGAGGTTCAACTGCATTCCACAGAGTGGAGACGACTGTGTAAAGAATTCTGGTTTCCAGGAACCCCTTGGCCAACCCTCCAACATGACTTGGTGCTGTACTTTCTTGTGGCTTTCGCCCCTGTGGAGCTCTTGCGGTTATATATTGGTCATGCTGAATTAAAGCCAAAGGATGGGACAAACCCGCTCGTATATGCAGCTTACTTTGACAAGGTAGAACATGCAAAGATCTTGCTGTCAAAGGGCGCCCGTATGGACCGCAAGGGTTGTGACATACATGAACAGCGTCAAGTTTTTCCACTTGAGGTTGCAGTCAGGGACTCATGGAACCCTGACATCGCCCGTTTCCTTCTGACTGAAGGAAGTCCAGTGCCTTGCAAGCTATTTGAGGATGTAATAAGCGAGAAGGTTCAGCCTACACCTTTCGTCGCTTTGAATTTGTTGCAGACCGATGAATTTGTGGAATGGGCAACCACAGTCAAGGACGAAAGGAAGTTCCTTCACTATTACCTAAACTGGTTCGACGTTGAAAACCCGGAGAAACATTTCAAAGCCATCGAACGAAGATTCCTGCAGACTGGCCGTGATCCATTTGCCCAGGCTGACGAAACAAATCTTCGCCATGCTGTGTGTACGGGCCACGTATACATCGTTCAACGCATGCTTTCCAAGAGAAACCTACAACTGCCGCATGTCATTGTCCTCGATGCCCCAAGCTGGGAGATGATAAGTTATTTGCTCCGCCTTGGGGGCAATATACACGTCATCTCACCCAGTGGAGACACCCTACTTCATCGCGTCTTGCGGCCGTCATTCTCCGGAGGCGATGATTGTCTGGAAACAGTCCAAGCCATCGTTGGCGCAGGATGCGATCCATCCATATGCAACTTGGCTGGTAGAACGCCACTTCATGTTGCTGTTCAGCACTGGAGCGATTGCAGTGCTGTCGTGAAGTACCTGCTTTCGTTGAATGTACCACTACCATCCAATATCCTGCTCGTGGCGCACAGGCCTTCGGTGCTCTCTCACCTTATCGACAAAGGTGCTAATGTGCATGCTGTTGCAGCAAATGGGGACACGGTCCTTCATGCCGTTCTACGTCAGACCCTTGGCGATGACTTGAGTCTGAAGTTTGCTAAATTCTTGTCGACGTCGGTAACGATCCCTGCTCACCCAATGCCCTAGGTGAAACCCCTTTACATGTCGCGGCAAAGTATGGTCATCTTCCGGTCGTGCGGTACATTCTCTCACAGGGTACCCACTTCCTCCAGATATCTTATTTTCTGCGGTTCGCGGGTACTTCCCCACTATGACAACCCCGCTAATCAAATATCCGCTTGGCCAAGGAGTTGATATACATACCAGCTCTGATAGTTTGCTCTGCGCTGCCATCCCTGCCGACCGTAGTGCTTTGGGAGAAGAGGGATGCTTGAAGATGGTGAAAATCCTCATTAGCGCTGGATGTGATGTCCGCGTGTGCAACAAGACTAGCAAATCACCCCTCTATGTCGCTGCAAGGAGGGGATTCACCGTTGTCCTGGAATATCTGACCTCGCTGAACATATCAATTCCTTCTGATCTGACGCTCGCTCTGTTTGATGACCCCCCTGTACAGGATATCGGCAAACTTGCTCGCTTTCTCTTAGACAGAGGAAATGTCATTTGTGTTGTCTCGGAGAAGGGGGACACCCTGCTTCATATTGCTGTGTCTGGTGATTCCGAGGAGGATGTACTGGATTCAGCTAAACTGCTTGTCCAATCCGGGTGTAATCCCAGTACTGTTAACTCGAACCAGGAAACCCCCTTTCATATTGCCTCGCGATGTGGACATGTTTCTGTGATCAGTTATTTCCTCTCCCTGGGCGAACCACTCCCCCTCGATATCTTGCTCGCCGCCCCAAAGGGGAATGCTAACACAGCAACGATGGTTCGTTACCTCATCCACAAGGGTGCAAACGTCTCGGTCACTACAAGAGACGCGGAGAATCCCCTGCATCTGCTCCTTGCCTCCAAGCGTTACGACGAACATGATTGTTTAGAGAGTGCGAGGATTCTGATCGAAGCTGGATGTGATGCTTCGGCGGAGAATTCCCATGGGAAGACACCAACGCACCTCGCGTCGCGGAATGGATATATCACCATTGTCGAGTACCTCCTCTCGCGAGGCGTCCCCCCACCTCACGATATTCTTTTCGACTCAGCAGCGAACGTTCTTCATTTTTTCCTTAGGAATGGTGTTGATGTTTGGAGTTTCACAGACACTCATCCGCTGCACCGCGCCCTTGATTTTTGGGTTGACGAAGAGGGTTGTTTGGAACGCGTGAAGATCCTCATTGATGCTGATTGTGATCCACTGCAAAATTGCCTTGGAGAAACACCGATCCACATTGCAGCGAGGAATAACCATCTATCTGTCATCAAATACTGGTTATCACAAAATGTCGCGCTTCCTCCCGATGTTCTGCTTGCTGCGGTCTCGAAGGAAGGTCATTATTGGGGTAGAGTGCCCCTATTGCGTTTCTTGATCGACGAAGGAGCCGATGCAAACGCCTCTGGAGCGGATAGGAATACCCCCCTGCACCTCATCTTACGCCAGCATATCGATCCTGAGCACAACTTCCCCTTTCTACTATGGGATCTCGTGGACGTTTTATTGAACGCAGGTGCTGACCCCCTGATACGAAATATGGATGGCAAGAGTGCTTTTGGCCTAGCACAAGAGAAGGGCCATTTTTTTGAGAAAAATTTTCGGCGCTTGGTTGAACTGCATTGTCCATCGGACAAGTGCCATGCCAGTAAATCATCTATGATTTTTGATTGCAAGAGCTCTGACTGACCGTGGTTTACTAGCGAGTACAAGTTGATAGTTGCCGGTCTCGCTGCCTGGAGAGGCCGGTGGAGACGCGCAGTGACGATAGTGAATACGATGTGAGAGGATAATGTGACCAGGACGTATAAAGTGTGTAATAGTAGCTAGTGAAAATCACAAGTCGCGGTATGGTGTTACTGAGTTCTCGAATTCAAGATTAGCGCATCTTCATAACCGAAAGTTTTGACTTGTCGACATGGCATCTCTCATTGCCATCCTCGACCTCAAAGGAAAGCCGTTAATACAACGTTCCTACAAGGACGATGTCCCGTCTTCTTATATCGAACGGTTTCTCCCTCTCGTCCTCGAAATTGAAGAAGAGGGTCAACAGGTCACACCTTGTTTCTCCAGTCAGGGTGTCAACTACATGCACATTCGACATTCCAACCTATACCGTGCGTCATACAGCCATGTTCTTGCCTCACCGCCTTTCATTAACGCGTCGGTGTCCAAGTTCTCGCCCTTTCAAAACGAAACTCCAACGCGGCAGAGATCATCATATTCTTGCATCGGCTGACACAAGTTCTCGTGGAATACTTCAAGGAACTCGAGGAGGAGTCGATACGAGATAATTTTGTGATCATCTATGAGCTCATGGATGAGATGATGGATTTCGGCTACCCTCAGACCACGGAGAGCAAGATTTTGCAAGAGTGCGTGCGCGAGTTGTATCACATCCCCGGTCTGACACTGAGGATGGCTATGTTTTTTGATGGTAGATATATCACGCAAGAGTCCCATAAGCTCGAGATCCAGGTTCGACCGCCGATGGCAGTGACGAACGCTGTCTCATGGCGGACGGAGGGTATCCGGTACCGCAAGAACGAAGTGTTCCTCGATGTGATCGAAAGCGTTAATCTTCTCGTGCGTCCCATGCTTGGCTTGTCGCTTTGATCGTTATCACACCGCGTAGGTGAACTCCAACGGAAATGTTGTACGATCTGAAATATTAGGCGCGATCAAAATGAAATGTTATCTATCTGGCATGCCAGAGCTAAGGTTGGGTCTTAACGATAAAGTCATGTTCGAAAGCACGGGACGCAGTACGTGTTTTTACCCATTCTCTTTCAACTTGTTCACCTCAGCTATACCATCTATCCGATCCACAGCTTCTCGAGGAAAGGCTATTGAAATGGAAGACGTCAAATTCCACCAATGTGTCCGTCTCTCACGTTTTGAGAATGACCGCACCATTTCCTTCATACCGCCCGATGGCGAGTTCGAGCTCATGTCCTACCGGCTTTCTACGCCGGTGAAGCCACTCATATGGGTCGAAGCGGCCGTGGAAAGCCACAGGGGCTCAAGAGTGGAGTACATCGTCAAATGCAAGGCGCAGTTCAAGAGACGGAGTACGGCGAACAATGTGGAAATTTGGGTCCCTGTGCCCGACGACGCGGATACCCCCAAATTTAGGGTGCGTGCAACGTCGGTCTTTGTGGATTGTTGGGGCGAGGGATCTGTTACCTCTGTTAGGCATCGACGGGGAGCGTGCACTACGCGCCGGACAAGTCTGCGTTCGTATGGAAGATCAAGCAACTCGGAGGTGGCCGCGAGTATCTCATGAGGGCTCACTTTGGTCTTCCCAGTGTCAAGAGTGGTGGGTCACTGCCTCGAAGACCTAGCTCGGGCTGATTCACTCGCTTTACAGAGAACGAACCACCTACACGACCACCACTGACGGTCAAGTTTGAGATTCCATATTTTACGGTGTCTGGCATCCAAGTGCGTTATCTGAAGATCGTCGAAAAGAGTGGGTATCAAGCATTACCCTGGGTGAGGTATATTACGCAAAACGGGGATGATTACAGGTTTGTTTGCTTTGGACTGACGGTTGAGTGTGTTGATGATTCCTTTAACAGCCTTCGGACGGCTCAGGAGGGTAGTGCGCCGATCGTTCAGGCTATGTGATGTAGACACACTGCGATGACCTTTTCTTGTTTCTTGTAGGCAGACAATGAAAGAAATGTGCGATGTGTGATAGACTATAGATGCATGTGAGCACAAGGGAGATGAGACCAGTCTGACTCGCAGAAGAAATTGATCACAGCAAATGAGATACACATTGACAACACAAGCGAATCATCCAATCAAAAGAGCGTGCTCAGCCTCTCGCCGGGAGCGACCAAGGGTATCACCGAATTCCCAGAATCCCCCTTGCACCACCCTCGTCTTTCTTGCTCACCGTCTTCTTTTTCCCCTTGATATCCCTCGAATCCCAGATTCGCCAAAACTTGAGGTTCTCGTCACCGGCGCCAGTCACGAGTACCTCTCCGTTTGGCGAGAGTGCAGAAAAGAGCACGCGTGAGTCATGTGCATCGCGTATCTCGAACAACTTGGGCGTCGGCGTCGGCGCGGGTGTTGTACTGCGTGACCCAGTGGTCCCCGACCCTGAGGTACCTGTGCCGGACCCGGACGACGACGACGACGACGACGACGAAGGGGGGTATCCCCACCCGACGATCGCGTTCCCAGGGAATCCATGTGTACTCAGGAGTTCCTTTCTGTCCAGACTCCAATGAAGTCCCGTCACTTGTGCGCCGGTATGATAGGTATGCAGCCTCGCGCCGGTGTTGATGTTCCAGATGTGGATGCACGTGTCCGATGTCCCACCACCACTTGCGAGCAAGGGTGACCAGGGGGAAAAGGCGAGAGCCTTGACGGCAGCAGTGTGGTTGCGTTTTGTCCACTTGGGAGAACCGCGGGCGGAGCCAGAAGCGACGTCGCCGCCACGACCATCCCAAAGGTTGACGACGTTGTCATTGCCACCACTTGCGAGGACTTCGCCGGCAGGGCTCCAGCGCAAGCCACAGACTTCACCGGTGTGACCATGGAGTGTTGCGACGACATGCCTTGGAACACGAACGTCGTGATGGACGACGGAACCGTTGGAGTGGCCAGAGGAAAGGATATGGTTGAACCAACTGAGACTGGCGACCTGACCTGCTGAAGTTGCGTCAGAGGCAGGTGCCATTGTACGCAGTTTTTGAGCGGAAGCGACGTCCCAGAGCTCGATTGCACCCGTGCCGAGTCCGATAGCGATGTAGGCACCATCGCCGCTAAAGTCGAGGCTGGCGACGTAGGTGTCGTCTGGAGCGTCACTGAGATGGGAGACGGTGCCGGCGTCTGCTGCCCAGAGGTAGGTGCTTTCGGCGAGAGCGACGCCGACGACGTTGAGGGCGCTCCAGGAGACGAGGTTGAGGTAAAAGTCGTCTACCATGCCCGGAGCGTCAAGGACACGCTCTGGGGTGGTTGGGACGCGACGGGACTTTGCAGAGGCAGTACCGTTTGAGGATGGGAGGGCGTCACGGGCATAGAGGGGACGGGCGAGGGTGCGCTGTGTGGAGAGGAAGGTAGCAGATGAGGAAGCGGGTGGTGGTTCGTGATAAGCGAGGACACGCTTGTTGAGAGGTACACCTGTTGCATTAGCGAGACGGGCGGTGTGACCTGGGGAGGCGGTGGAGGTAGAAGTGGAGGAGAGAGAGGAGGGAAGCGGAGTGTCTTCGCGAGAGGTGATGAAGCGATCTGGTGGTACGGATGAGTGAGAGAGAGTGCGTTCGCGCGTGGATGGCGTTGATCTGGAACGTTTGAGTTGTGGATGGTAGTCGTGCGAGACGACGTCGAGACGCGACTCGACGCCGCCCTTTCTGATGACACCAGGCTGAGATCGTTTTACGGGTGAAGAAGGGCGAACGAGAAACGGGTTTGAGATGTCTGCGACGGGTTTCTGTGGCGAACCGAGCGAGATCGCGTTGAGCTGAGCGACGAGGGCATCGCTGCGAGAACGACATCGAGTGTTCATGTTCATGTTTAAGATCGTCACATGACTTTCGGTCAGCCTCTGGTCAGTTTATTTTATAAGTTAGTTCGATGTTATGTTTGTTTTCTGTTCGCCATGGTTGACGCTGAGGACTGCACGACGGCGACGAGCACGACGACGAGCACGACACCTGCCATTCTCGCCACCGTCTTCGCCATCTTGACCGTCGTCGTCGTCTATGCTGTCTGTCATGTCCTTCGTCGACGTCGCAGAGCCAAGCGACGGCTGTCCAACGAGTCCTGGGTGTCGCCCGACTTGCCAAAGCACATTTCTATACCACCCATCCGCGTGCCCTCGCCCGTCTATCTGGCCCATTCGCCGTCCATCGAGAAACCCAACCCAGCTCGTCTCTCTCGTCTGCTCTCTTCCACCTTCAGAGACAGCCGCATCCTCGACCACCCAGCACGACCCTCAACCGCCCATCTCATCCGCACTGCACGCGCATACGCACACGCTTACCGTCCCTCGACCGCAACGACATCCATCTACACACAGCCCTCAGGCCACGATCCCGCACGAGACACCATCTCAACCACGACCACCTCGGACACCATCTGTACCGTCCCCCACCTCCTCTACGCCATCGACGACAACCCGATCGATCCTCAGGTTGGGACACCGTTGGGCCTCAAGTTGCGACTATCGGATGCCAGCGAACATGCCTTCTACCGACTGCGTGAGAGGGAACGAGAACAAAGACGACGTGGGGTAGTGTAGATCCATTGTCCTTAAGTAGTCACAAACAACACGCGTTGATCCACCGCAACCATGTCCGAGGTCGCGTCCCTCCTCAGTGCATCCCTCGAACCCGCATCCAGGAAACAAGCAGAACAGCAGCTCAACCAGCTCACCTCTCAGCCCGGTTTTCTACCTCACCTACTCTCCCTCATCCTTGAAAACAACCCAGATCGCGCCATCTGTCTCGCAGCCGGCATCTATCTCAAAAACGTCGCAAAACTCAGATGGGAAGAGGTCTGCATCCATCTCACTCCCACCACCCTTCTCTGACCACCACCAGGATGTCGCACCGCTCCCAGAGCAAGACAAGGCTGCCCTTCGTGCTCAACTCGTCCCCGCAATGATCGTTCTTTCTTCCCCAGCAGATAAATCCATCCGCGCTCAGATCGCAGAATCCATCGCTCTCATCGCGGAGCTCGACTTTCCCTCAAAGTGGCCAGATCTCATCGATGTGCGTTCCACACACACCCCCATCCACCTACTTCTAACCCGCTTCCCAGCAACTCGTGCGTTCCTTCTCACTCACAGACTACAACATCAACCTCGGTGTGCTCGAAACCGCCCACTCCATCTTCCGCAACTGGCGCTCCCAAGTCCGTTCCGACCAACTCTACACCGAAATCAATCTCGTCCTCGATCGCTTCATCGTCCCCTTTCTCAATCTCTTCCATCAGTCCGCGTCCCTCCTCCTCGCCACACCACCCCCGTCCAACATCGAGGTTGTCGCACAGGCACAGATCTTGCTCGCAGACATCTTTTACGACCTTACCTGCCACGATCTCCCCCCAGCCATCGAGGATGCCCACGACGTGTTTTTCGCGCCATCCACCGGTTGGTTCCAACGTTTCTTGTCCTGGGATCCCCCAGAACTGCGCAAAGACGTACGCGACGCGTCTCATTCATCTCCATCCTCTAACACCGTTCCAGCCCGACGACCCTGCCCCCTCTCTTCCTGCACGTCTCAAGACGGTCATCTTTGAAATCACAGAGGTAGATCGCATCCTCCCTCCCGGTCCGCGCCTGCTGAGATCGACGATCAGTTGTACATCAAACTCTATCCAGATCAGCTCGCAAAGTCCCCCGCGATCGAACACTTTGTCCAGTCCGTCTGGCAACTCGTCGGATCCAATAACCTTCCTGACGTTGCCAACGATAACGTACGTTTCGTACATCCATTGAGTCGTTTGATCTAAGCTCGCGCACAGCTCGTCTCGCAGGCACTACGGTTCATCTCCACCGCGATCCGTTCAGGATACTACAAATCGCTCTTTTCCTCCCGTGAGGTCATCTCCTCCCTCGTACAGGGCGTCGTCGTACCCAACGTCTCCTTGCGCACATACGAACTCGAGCAATTCGAAGATGACCCCCTCGAGTTCATTCGTCTCGATCTTTCTCTCCCGTCGGGCGGGGCGATTGGTGGTCCTGGTGGAGGCGTTGCCGGCGAAGCTAGCACACGGCGACAGTCCGCAGGAGACGTGTTGCAAGCGCTCGTCAGCAGCGGCTATCGGACGGAGACGACCGAGATCGTGGGGACGTGGATTCGGACTGGGCTAGAGGATTATGCAAGGAATAGAAAAGAAAATTGGAGGGCCAAAGACTCGGCAGTATATTTACTGAGCGCAGTTGCAACCGAGGCCTCGACCACGCAGGTGGGCCTCTTCTCTCTCTCCTCCGTGTGCGCGAGGCTGAAATGGCCATGTAGCACGGCGTGACGTCAGTCAATGCCCAAGTGGATGTAGTCAAATTCTTCTCAGACCACGTGTCTCAGGACTTACAGGCTGAGCAAGGAACGGCCCACCCGATCCTCCAAGTCGACGCGATTCGATTCTTGTTGACGTTCCGCAATCAGGTGACGATGTCCTTTCCCGCAAAATCTGCAACTGATCGTGTTCCACATAGCTGACAAAAGAACAACTGCTGGTTGTATTACCACTTCTGGTCAAACATCTCATGTCGGACAACTATGTCGCATACACATATGCTGCCATCACGATTGACCGAATCCTGTCCATCAAAAAGGGCACACAGCTATTGTATGTGGTCTCTTTCACCTCTCCGTGCATTTCCTCACTCCTCTTTAGGTTCACTCAAGCAGACGTTCGGAATTTTGCGGCCGATTTGTTGAGCGCGGTGCTCACCAAGATTGAGGGCGCAGGTACGCCTGAAAAAGTAGCAGAAAATGACCATCTCATGAAATGTACGTTTATGCCCTATGTTTACTTCCATCGCTCACATCATATGTATGGGCTAGGCGCAATGCGTGTGATTGTAACTGCACGTCAGACGTTGACACCTGTGTATCAACAAGTTCTCCAGAGACTCGTCAGCATCCTAGGTGCCATCTCCAAGAACCCGAGTAATCCCAACTTTGATCAGTATATTTTTGAGAGCATCTCGGCACTGATGCGGTTTGTCCGTGGCCAACACGCAAACAACGGTGTTAACTTGTTGGTAGGTTCGTCGTGTACGGCAACCCGACGACCTTGTCGACGTTTGAGCAAGCGCTCTTTGGCCCTTTTACCATCATTCTACAACAAGACATTGATCGTACGAACTTTGACCCTTCCGTTTGGTCTGTCATCCTCACCCGTCCTCGACAGAGTATATTCCATACGTTTTTCAAATTCTAGCTCAAATGCTTTCTTTACACACCACTGGTATCCCGACCGAGTACCGCACCCTTTTGCCCTTTTTGCTTACGCCCGCCTGCTGGCAACAAAAGGGCAGTGTTCCTGGTCTCGTCAAGTTGCTACGGGCATTCTTGGCACGCGACGCACAAGAAATGGTGAGAGCAGGTCAGATAGAACGGGTACTGGCAATTGTACAGCAAAGGTTGGTGCCAAGTAAGATGAACGACGGATGGGGCTTCGAGTTGTTGGCCGGTGTGGTACTAGATGTCGACCCGTGCGTCCATCTCCGTCTTGTCACCCACGGGACTGACGTCGATGGGCAGAGCGCAGCTCAAGCCATTCACGCGTCCACTGATGATGACGTTGTTGACGCGGATGCAAACGAGCAAGACAGACAAATACGTGTACCATTTCACCTACTTTGTGCTGTATATGATGGCAATCGATGTGGTGGGGATGGGTCCTGATTATGTGATTTCGACGGTGGAGGAGATCCAACCACAGTGCGTGGCTTTCGCGCAAGGGTCCATGTCAACTCTAACGATCAGCGATGTAGATTATGGTCGCAGATTTTGGCCGGGTTCGTGATATCACAAGTACCGAAGATGCCGCACAAGGATCACAAGGTCGTTGCAGTCGGGTTGACGAGGATGTTGACAGAGAGTAAGGTGATGCTTTCCGAACCTGCCTCTCGGAGTTGGTACGTCCCGCATGTCGGTTCGCGTTCCTGACTCACACCACCCGTCTTCTAGGCCATCTGTATTCACAGCGCTCGTCAAACTGTTCAGTGAGCCCCAATATCTCGCCTCGAAAGGGGACTCGGCCGACTCGGGTGGGTTGACCGAGATTGATTATGAGGAGCAATCGGCGGGGTATCAAGCAGCGTATTCGCGCTTGGCCGCGTCGGAGACCGCGCCCGTCGATCCGGTGGGGTATGTCGGGGACGTACGAGCGTTTTTGGGGCGGGCGTTGGCAACGGTGGAGAGGGGGACTTTGGTTGGGTTTGTGAGTGGATGTGAAGATGCGGTGCGTGCGTTTTTGGAAGGGTTAGTGAGGGATGGGTACTTGGTCGTGTGAGGGTGTGTCCTTGTGAGGATGCTGGTCACTCTAGTACGCCTGCTAGAGCTCCGCGATCATGATGGGATATCTCAATATGAGGACAGTAAGCTTCTTGATCAATCGACGTCGAAAAATGAATCATTCTATAGCGTCCATAGTACATACACGTCTGCTCCTGCATCGACTCGCTTCTCCGTGTGATACAGGCAGCCCTCAATTTTCTTTTTTCGCTAAATGTGGGCACCGGAGGCTGCTCTAGTAGCAGAGAGTGAGTATATCGTTACATATTCCCAACCAAAAACAGTCCTTCAGGCCCGCGACACGAGCATGACAGGACACTCGTGCGGGCACGACGGCGAATGAGATGCAGGCCCAGACGGATATTGTGATTGCACCGTAGAGGGCGCACCGATTCCTAATTCCTCCACCAAACTCGCGACAATGTTCGGACACGCATACTGCTCGTCATCGGAGGAAGAATTTGAATCCCGAGTCGGATCGATCGACTACAAAGAGAGACACACCTCCTCGTTGTCAACCAACTCCCGAAGCAGAACACGCGAGTTCAGCCTGAGACATAGAATCAGTCCGAGCCCACCACCGATAACTAGACAACCCCACTCACACACACAGGAACGAATTCAGGTAGACTCATCGTGCCGTTTTCATCAGTGCTCCTCCACGACGAGAACGAACGTCGAGCTCACAATGACTCATGAGAATATACGGCACGAGGAATGCACCGTTCGCCGGACACACCACAAACTGGGGTGATATCATGTCCGTCAATACATGTCGACGGCTCTGAAACAAGGTCCTACCAGCACGAGAAATACGGTGACGTCGATGCTGACGAGCGAACGGTGGGATCAGGCTACAGGACAGTGAGGACAAGAAAGAATACCTCGTCAATAAACCGACGTAGACAACGAGGATGGTCAACCTCGTGATCAGACCCCCTAACCTGCCGGCCCGCAACATCGTTTAGCGATGCTCTATCACTCTGGAGAGAGGAGAATAAGATTTACCGTCCGAACCCGGTCCTCGACTTGTGGAACAGGTATGCTTGCGAGCCTGCGATCAGGATATCACAAGCAATCGACGAGAGATAGAACACTAGCGCAGAGAGCTGAACAGGTGTGGTCGGACGCGGTGTGAACACGGATTAAAGGCAACTGACATTGGTCCCGCGCGTACTCTCCCATTGTGGTGTTGCCACGCTGAAACACCATTCTCCGTCAATGAAGGGCAAGAAGATGCTTTGGACCGACGTACGTCTCTGCCAACATAACTGGACGGCCACGAATGAGTGCGAACACACGCGCTCGACGTCATATGGACCATACCTCCACCAAATCCTACATGGAACTCGGTTTCATTCGTCGGGGAACAGGACGGACACGACTGACCTAATGCGACAAATGCCAGGACGACCTAGAAATCCTCAAGATATAGATCCTTGGACGCACTCGATCGTACGCCACTTACGATAGGAACGGTCAGCAACCGATTGCGCAGACTCACTAGGGTGCCAGATGAGAGAATGCGCGGCGTTCCGGGTCTGACGTGGTACTCACATCTCCATATACGATGCGCATATGTCCTAATGGAGGACAGGGTTTCGTTTATCCTACCGAACAACGAGAAGGTGAGTTTCACTCACAGTTGCACTCCGAATGCGATCACAGACTGAACGGAGAGAGAATCAACGATTAGAGAGACGAATCGGAAGAAAGTCGTTTACAGACACGCCCATCGACGCCTGGGGAGACGGTCCTTGTACGTTGAGAAGGAGTGGGGTGTCGATGCCCAGCGCATACACGTACCTCGAATGACCTGTCGATGTTTTCAGATAGCAACGTGAGCGCGCAACCACAAAAGAGAGGCAATCCTACGATGTGACATGACCAGACATGGCGATATCTCCGGCCCAAACGATCGTATATTGGTATATCGACGCAGACACGAGCGCCATCTGCGCCGTACCAAGAGCACTGACAACGCGATGAGATCCTCCAAGAGCTTCCATCGACAGCCACGGTCTACCTCAGAAACGCAACCTGGTTATGACAGAGTGGGTCCGAAAAGCGCACAGAGAACAGGAGGTGGACACACCAAGAACTTTGTGTGGAGGCTGTCGTTGGGGAACGAACGGAAATAGTTCCATGTCTGGGCCAAAGTGAGACCATACAACCTATTGTCGGTGAGCGGATCAGACTGCTGTTCGCACTGAGCAGAGTGTGGGCGGACAAACTACAAAGAAGAACACCTGGAAGCAGAACGGGTCAGTGCTGTCGAATGTATGGAGCACCGACACTTGCCCAAGAAATGGGATGCAACCAGAGGAACGAGATCGGACATAGTGAAGAGGAGGGGGAGGAGGAGGAGGAGGGGAAGGGGAAGGGGGGGAAGGACGCGTTAAAAAGCGAAGGGGTCGTCGTCGGCGATGTTGGCTACATGCCGCGTACTACGGAGTTGCTTCGAGGATGATAATCGAAGGACCTACATGAACCACTGCAGATCCGCCTGCAAAGCCCCCTCGTCCGCACGACCTGGCAGCATCCGAGTCACCACCGGGTCGCCGACTCTCTTCAACTCTCGAACGTCATACACGCTCTCGACGTTTGGTTTGAACCGAGCTGGATGACAGCATGTAGAAGTAGTAGTAGCATGTACCGAGTAAACGCATCGTCCTGACCGTCCAAGGCGAATCCGCATTCACGAAGCTCGTCGATTAGGCATCTCGGCCCCTCTTCTCAGCGTCCGAGACGACCCGTCTAGCCATCTCGACCGACAGTCCCAGATAATTCCTAGGCTCGCACAGCTCACGCAGCGTTTCCCTCGCTGCACAACGTTCTACGGGCTCCTTGGGCTTCATGTTCGTCGCGAATGTGTACTTAGCCGCGTTCCGTTACCGCAGCGTCTCACGTATTTGCCTTCTCGAAGTTGGAAAAGAGTACTGAGAGGCGGTGGGAGTGGATCAGCCACTTCGGAAAGAGCCGTCCACTTGGCCCACTTAAAGGAGGATATTCCTGTGCAACATGACTGACTTCTTCTTTCCTCCCTCTACAACATACAGCAACTAGCGCCTTCGCTTCTGTGACCAGCGTGGTTCATTATGATAGACAAATTGCGTCGCAAGTACATCGATCTTATCCAGCGTGAATGCTCCAAGTACGTCAACTGGGATCCACTTATGCCAGTCCGAGTGTGTTTTACCATTTCGATTTAGGCGATTTCCAGTACTGAACCTGATTTATAGGTCGGGTCATACGGTTCGATCGACATTGAGACTGGAGAATTCCATGTAGAAGGCAACGTCTATGATCCTGACTTTCAGGAGGAGCTACACAAACACAATATCACGTTGAACTTCGACGACTTTCAACCAGAAGAAGGTCCAGTCGAAGAGGATCTCGTTATCTCCACGCGTAGCGCTAAACGTAGAGACTCGAATACTCCAGAGTCACCGTGAGTTATGGTTCTATATCCATGGGATTTTGTTAACAATGTACAACCACAGGAAAAGCTATGATCACGATATTGACTTTTCCGAACTTCTCCTGGAAAGTCCTTTTTCGAGTAATTTCTTGATCTCCTCGCGTTTTGCCAGACGTAAGGCCCGGAAAGAAAAGAAAAAGCCACTGTGAGTTGTGGTTCTATCCCCGTGGGGTTTTGCATGCTACCTATACCCACAGGAAACCTTTTAATCCCGATGAACCCTTCAAGGGAAGATGGATATTTGAACGCCCCAATAGGCGATACGCTATCCTTATCTTACACAGGCCTCGCCGAGTTTCCTTTCCACCCGACGTGATGGCAGAAGCCCTCTTTCAAGTCGACAAGCTTATCGGCAAGAGCATCATCACAAGTACATATGTGTGTCCTGCGTATTCTATGTACCTCTCAGAGAAACGTATGTTGTCCATTCGTTTTTCATGTGATACAGTGTTGATCACATTCTCCGATGCAGTGGTCGACACAACAAACAATACCGTCACAATCGCTCTGCGCAAGGTGCCTTCAACGAGTATTCCAGAGGCTACCTCGGGTCCCGGCGAGACTTTCACCTGGTCGATTGATAATTCGGCTGCCATCTTTCGCAAGGGGTACGATGAAACGGGCCGATGTGCATTCGCGGCCCTCTACGAAGTGAGACGTCCTATCGTACGAATCAGAAGATTCTTTCGGGACAGAATCCGGCCCGAACCAGAGGGCGACGACTTGTACGTGTAATCCCCTTTCCGTGCCGTGTATACACGGATGTGTCAGCTGACTGACATATGATCGTCTGTCTATGCCAGACTGGCTTCCGAACCCCCACCCTGGGAGCCGCTTGACGAGGACGGTGAAGAGGATCCTCTTGACCCAGTGAGCATAGTTTTATAGACACATTGATCAGCCTTTCACGCTTGATGTATTAGGGTGACTCGTTTGAAGTTGATCCTTTCGCAGCGACTATAGCCGCAATGCAGGAAGGTACTCTCCCGCCCTATCGAGATAGCCAAGGATGATCAGCCTCGATGAGATGTACTAGTATCTTACTTACCATGTCCTCCGTTACCTTTATCTTGTAAACACACTCTGTAGGGCTTAAACAAAAAGGCATGTTCTCCATATGAAATATCATCAGGAATCGAAACGCCGAGTACCTCCTTGACAAGTTAGCGTGAATTCCGCCAGGAATTTGACCTACGTTTCAGTCAAGGAGTTCCAGGCAAATCATAGTATCGGAACGCAACCCCAGAGCCATGTAGTGACTGATAAAAAAGTGACGACAACATTTGATCCCGTTTCTTGTCAATGGCTGATTTACCGTCATGTCCTGCTCGGATATCTTTCAAAATATCTTCTCTACCCCAGAAATTTCCTCCATCTGGTCAGACCGAACGCGCACAACCAATTACCTTCGATTTGAAGGCTGTCTCGCGCGCGCACAAGGAGACTTGAATGTCATTCCCAATGACGCTGCAGTCGAAATCCATGCATTCTGCAATAATGTTGATAACATCGATTTTGAGAAGCTCAGGCAAGACACTGAGAGAATTGGGTATCCTGTATTGGGTCTGGTAAAGCAAATCGTTCGTGGGGTCAACACAAAGTGCGTCGGTCTGGGAGAGTGGGCCCATTACGGTGCAACAGCCCAGGTAATTCCTCCAAGCCACCTAGCCACAAATCATTCATAGTATGAGACAGGACGTAACGGACACAGCAACCATACTTCAGCTGAAGTCGACGCTGGAGATCGTTGCTGGGTTACTTCGGGACATCGTCGAAACCCTCGGTGCACTTGCAAAGCGTTATGCTACTACGCCAATGGCTGCCCGTAGTAACCTTCAACAGGCTGTCCCCATCACCCTCGGCTTCAAGCTCGCACGCCTTTTAGCAACCTTCCAAAGGCACCAGCAGCGACTAGAGCAAATCAAGCAAAGGGTTCTTGTACTTGAGTTTGGGGGTGCGGCTGGTACACTTGCCACGCTTCCTGCCGACAAAGCACTCTTATGCCAGGAAACGCTGGCACGGTACCTTGGGCTCTTAGTTCCCGAGATTGCTTGGCACACGGAACGCGATCGTGTAGCAGAAGTAGGAGGTTTCTTTGCGCTCCTGACGGGGACCTGTGCCAAGCTGGCCACGGACGTCAAGCTGTTGATGCAAACTGAAGTGGCAGAACTCTCTGAGCCTTTTCATAAAGAACGTGGATCATCCTCGACGATGCCACAAAAGCGCAACCCGATATCATGCGCGTATATCAGCGCCATGACTGTCAGCGTGCGTTCTCACTGCGTTGCATTGTATGAAGCAATGGTGGCAGACCACGAGCGCTCTACGGGACCGTGGGAGATTGAATGGATTGCGCTGCCAGAGATATCCAAGCTGACTTGCGCTACGTTGAAACACACAGTCGATCTTTTGGTTGGCTTGGAAGTTCACCCGGGAGCGATGGAGAAGAACATGCAGATTACTAAAGGTGGGATTGTCTCGGAGGCAGTGATGATGGCCCTTGCAGACAAGATGGGACGGCAGGTCGCGCACGACCTCGTGTACGATCTCTGCCGGAGGAGCGCGCATGAAGGTGTGCCATTGCTCGAGCTGCTGTGTACAGAGGACGCGATTGCTTCGGTAGGTCTGGGGAGGGAAACGCTGCGTGAGCTGTGCGAGCCTAGGAATTATCTGGGACTGTCGGTCGAGATGGCTAGACGGGTCGTCTCGGACGCTGAGAAGAGGGGCCGAGATGCCTAATCGACGAGC